>CM035417.1:89379698-89382198 GCA_020310875.1 Ceratopteris richardii | reverse complement strand
CATCAACATACAAAGAATGAAGGAAATGCAATTGAAGAGGCTGGTTGAAGGTCTTCCCAACTTCCAAGGACAAGGTATGAAGCATTTATGTGAATCTTGTCAACTAGGGAAGCAAGCGAGACTTCCATTCAAGAAGAGTGGCTACATAAGCCAACATCCATTGGATTTGATACATACAGATGTGTGGGGGCCAACCAAAGAGCAATCCATTGGAGGTAACAAGTACTTTGTCACTTTTATATATGATTGCACAAGGATGTTTTGGGTTTATTTCATCAAAAACAAATCAGATGTGTTTACATGTTTCAAAGCATCAAGGCAATGGTAGAGAAGGAAACTGGTACATATATCAATAAGCTAAGGTCCGATGGAGGGGGAGAATATTTCTCCAATGAGTTTTCTGATTTTTTAATGGATCAAGGCATCAAGAGGCAAGTAACATGCAGGTACACACCCCAACAAAATGGAGTAGCAGAGAGAAAGAATAGATACATTGCTGAGATCGCTAGAGCAATGCTTAATGAGATGAATGTACCTAAGATGTTTTGGAGTGATGCAGCAAATACCGTCGTGTATCTTATGAATAGGGCTCCTAACTCAGGGATCCATTGCTTGACACCATATCAAGCCTATTATGGTAAGAAACCTGATCTTTCCCACTTGAAGATATTTGGATGTACTTGTTATGTACATGTGCCAAGTGAATTGAGGCACAAGCTACAACCAAAGACAGAAAAGTGTGTGTTTCTAGGATATTCAAATGATCATAAAGGTTACAGGTGCTTCAACCCAAACACAAAGGACTTGAGGATATCAAGGGATGTAGCATTTGATGAGCTACTCCCTTGGTATAAGAAGTATGATTGTATGCAGGACTATGAAGAAGAAAAGCATGGACATGATGAAGACCAAATCGACCTAGAGCTAAGCAGCCCAAGGTGTTCCATCAATGAAGATAGTTCAAGCATGAACTCACAATGGAGGGGGAGATCTTCATCAAGCTATGAAGCACAATCAATCAACAAAGGCAAAGCAACATTGGTGGAGTTGGGTGAAGAAGGTAATGAAGTTGAAGATGATGAAGGACACATGATGGAGAAAGAAGCCACGTCAAAGAAAGAGATCAAGTTCCCAAGGCAAAGGAGGTTTATTCCTCCAAAAGGTGAAGAAAGGAAGCTTTCTAGAGTTAAGTATCCAACTCAAAGGTTTACTTATGATTCATACATGGCAACGCATTATGCATATATGAACAAAGTAGTAGAAGATCATGAGCCCGATTGCTATGAAGATGCAAGCAAATAAACCGAATGGAAAGAGGCAATGCAAGAAGAGATCGACGCACTTGAGGAAAATCAAACATGGACTCTAGTGCCCAAGAAGGAGAACATGAAGGTAATAGGTAATAAGTGGGTGTATAAAGTAAAGAGGAATTCAGATGGATCTATTTCTAGGTTCAAAGCAAGATTGGTGGCCAAGGGTTTTGCACAAACCTATGGAGTGGACTTTGAAGAGACATTCAGCCCCGTGGCAAAGATGAGCACCATTAGGACACTCATTGCAATGGCTGCTAGCAAAGGATGGAAGCTTTTCCAATTGGATATCAAGAATGCCTTTCTCAATGGAGACTTGGAAGAAGAGGTATACATGGAGCAACCACTAGGTTTTGTTCATAAAGAGTTTCCACATCATGTTTGTAGGTTGAAGAAGGCACTTTATGGCCTAAAGCAAGCTCCAAGGGCTTGGAACCAAAGATTGGTGGACTATTTGATCAAATGTGGTTACAATCAATGCAAGGCGGATCCATCTCTCTTCATCAAACAAAGAGGAGAACTTGTAGTCTACATGTGTGTGTATGTAGATGATCTTATCATTATAGGTAATGATACAAAGGGCATTGAGGAGATCAAGGCAAAGCTTGGAAAGGAGTTTAGGATATCTGATCTTGGAGATCTTAGGTATTTTCTTGGCATTGAAGTTGTATACAAAGAAGAAGGTATTATGCTCATACAAAGGAAGTATATTCTAGACCTACTTGAGAGGTTTGGGATGCTACATTGCAAGCCTATTTCAAATCCCATGGAAGCTAATGTAAAGCTAAGCTCTATTGATGGAGAGCCATTAGAGGATGTAAATTTTTATCGCTCTATTGTAGGCTCTTTCAATTATGCCACAATAACTAGCCCTGACATAGCATATGGAGTTGGAGTGTTATCACAATTTATGCATAGTCCAAGGACTACACACTTGCAAGCTGCAAGAAGAATGTTACGATATCTCAAGGCCACTACAAATGAAGGATTGTTCTATTCATTTGATGATGATATGCAGGTCAAAGCTTATTCTGATGCGGATTGGGCCGGTTCCAAGGAGGATAGAAGAAGTACAAGTGGTTACCTAGTCATGCTAGGTAGCAAGATCATCTCATGGATTTCAAAGAAGCAACCCACGGTGGCATTATCTTCCACCGAGGCTGAGTATAGAGCTTTGGCTCAAGTCACAT
>CM035417.1:89369698-89374698 GCA_020310875.1 Ceratopteris richardii | reverse complement strand
TTAAGCTCACAAAGGATCTAGATCATTCTTTGAGTAATCTGGGAGCAACATTCATTTTAGTGAAGTTGTGTGATTGATATCTCTCTTGGTGAGTAGGCTCTGTTGGAAATATTTTGCTCTCTGTTGTAAGGGCTGGTTCTCCTTTTCTATGTATTCATTTGCTATGATTTTGGTGTCATTGGGTAGATTTTAGAGACTTCTAAAGTTGACCCAAGTTTGAGATTCATTCTCTATATAATCTCTGAGAAAAGCTTGCTGGAGTGAAGTGAGGTATCTGCTTGATTGGCATTTGTGAGCATTCAACTAGCTCATGTTGTAGACATTGTTTCTCCTTGTGTGAGCATCCATTTGAAGTGAAATTTGTTTTGTTGGAAAGATCTTTGTGTCTACTACGAGTCTACAAAAGCTCACTGGAGTTCTCTGCATAAGCTCTGAGTAAGAGCATTTTTGGTGTGCAGTGGCAAAGAAGGATACATGTGGAGGTCATTCACGCTTCATCCTTGCTTAGGGGTAGAGATACTTTCCCCATCAGTGGTATCAGAGCATTTGGGCATCTTGGAGGCATCATATACAAGCAAGAAGACCTCTTGGAGTTGGTGGTTGAAGATTTGCATCAACAAAAGCTTCTTGGAGGTAGCTCACATCAAGGGGGAGCTATTCTTCTCAAAGTTTCAAAGAGCACAAGGTGTCCATCTAAGGAAAGCTTTGGATTGAGGTAACCTCAGAGCCTCATTTTTATTTTACACACATTGGATCATTAGCCAAGGGCTAGGTCAAGTATCAAAGACTAGATATGGGAGACTTCAACACTCAAATTGAAAAGCTAGACAAAGGGAACTATCAACCATGGAGATTTAGGGTCTCCAACTATCTTATGGGCAAGGGCCTTTGGGGGTTGATTAGTGGAAGTGAACCAAGACCTAGGTTGGATGAGAATCCAACCAATGACCAGAGAAGGACCTTTAGGGAATGGAATGAAAGAGACAAGAGGGGTATCTTTATCCTTTCCCAACACATTAGCAATAGCATGATCGGCCATATCCAAGACTTGGATTCAAGCATGAAGGTATGGGAGACACTTGAAAGGCTTTATTCAACAAGCACCAAATCAAGGAAGATCCAACTCAAGAATGAGCTCAACAACCTTAGGAAGAGCTCAGGGAGTAGCACAAATGACTACATACTTAAGGTCAAGGAGTTATCAGATGCATTGGGATCCATTGGAAGCCACGTAGACGATGACGATCTTGTGGCTTATACTCTCAATGGTTTGAGAGATGATGAGAAGTGGAAACCCTTTACCACTTCAGTATATGTAAGGGATAATCTTCCCAATTTTGAGCAATTGGTTTCTCTCATGGTCACCGAAGAAATGAACATAGGTGGAAGTTCAACTAAAAGCAAGGATGCACAAGTTTTCTATGCAGGTAATCAAAGGGGCAAAGGAAGACGAGGACAAGGAAGAGGCAAAGGAAGGTTTGGAGGAAGGCAAGGCCACTCAAGCAATCAAGGACATGACCAAGGCACCTCATCACAAAGAGGGAGAGGAAGAACAAGAGGAAGAGGAGGACGACATCAACAAAACAGGAATCAAGATGGTGAAGGATGTTACATATGTGGCAAGTTTGGCCACTATGCTAGAGATTGCTACCAAGGAGGAAACCAAAGGAGCTATAATCAAGGTTCTTCATACAAAGGCCAAGGTAATTATGCTTCTACAAGTTCAGAAAATGACAATCTCTTGATGATGCACATGAATGGGAATTCAAGCAAAGTAGATAACACTTGGTATATTGATAGTGGATGTAGCAACCATATGAGTTGCAATGCTTCTTGGTTTACTAATCTACATGTTCCCAAAGGTAAAGGACATGTAGAAACAGATGATGATACAGCCCATGAGATCTCCCATGTTGGAGATGTAGCTTTGGATGACAAGAAGGAAGGAAGATGTCTCAAGGATGTCTTGCATGTACCTACTATCACAAAGAACTTGGTGTCCGTTGGGCAAATGGTTGAAAGAGGCTATCAAGTAAGGTTCAACAAAGGTGGATGCTTTGTGGAGAACCCTAAGCAAGGTTACAAGGTCATAGCAAGAGGAAAGAAGCAAGGGAGACTCTTCACCTTGGAGGTAAATTCTCATTCCACTCAACATGTCTACTTCACATATGGAAACAAGAGGATTTCGGAGTTGGACTTGTGGCACAAGAGGATAGGTCACATCAACATACAAAGAATGAACGAAATGCAATTCAAGAGGCTGGTTGAAGGTCTTTCCAACTTCCAAGGACAAGGTATGAAGCATTTATGTGAATCTTGTCAACTAGGGAAGCAAGCGAGACTTCCATTCAAGAAGAGTGGCTACATAAGCCAACATCCATTGGAGTTGATACATACAGACGTGTGGGGGCCAACCAAAGAGCAATCCATTGGAGGTAACAAGTACTTTGTAACTTTTATAGATGATTGCACAAGGATGGTTTGTGTTTATTTCATCAAAAACAAATCAGATGTGTTTACATGTTTCAAAGGATTCAAGGCAATGGTAGAGAAGGAAACAGGTACATATATCAAGGAGCTAAGGTCCGATGGAGGGGGAGAATATTTCTCAAATGCGTTTTCTGATTTTTTAATGGATCAAGGCATCAAGAGGCAAGTAACATGCAGGTACACCCCCCAACAAAATGGAGTAGCAGAGAGAAAAAACAGATACATTGCCGAGATCGCTAGAGCAATGCTTAATGAGATGAATGTACCTAACATGTTTTGGAGTGATGCAGCAAATACCGCCGTGTATCTTATGAATAGGGCTCCTACCTCAGGGATCCATGGCTTGACACCATATCAAGCCTATTATGGTAAGAAACCTGATCTTTTCCACTTGAAGATATTTGGATGTACTTGTTATGTACATGTGCCAAGTGAATTGAGGCACAAGCTACAACCAAAGGCAGAGAAGTGTGTGTTTCTAGGATATTCAAATGATCATAAAGGTTCCAGGTGCTTCAACCCAAACACAAAGGACTTGAGGATATCAAGGGATGTAGCATTTGATGAGCTACTCCCTTGGTATAAGAAGTATGATTGTATGCAGGACTATGAAGAAGAAAAGCATGGACATGATGAAAAACAAATCGACCTAGAGCTAAGCGGCCCAAGGTGTTCCATCAATGAAGATAGTTCAAGCATGAACTCACCATGGAGGGGGAGATCTTCATCAAGCTATGAAGCACAATCAATCAACAAAGGCAAAGCAACATTGGTGGAGTTGGATGAAGAAGCGAATGAAGTTGAAGATGATGAAGGACACATGATGGAGAAAGAAGCCATGTCAAAGAAAGAGATCAAGTTCCCAAGGAAAAGGAGGTTTATTCCTCCAAAAGGTGAAGAAAGGAAGTCTTCTAGAGTTAAGTATCCAACTCAAAGGTTTACTTATGATTCATACATGGCAACTCATTATGCATATATGAACAAAGTAGTAGAAGATCATGAGCCCGATTGCTATGAAGCTGCAAGCAGGTACACGGAATGGAAAGAGGCAATGCAAGAAGAGATCGACGCACTTGAGGAGAATCAAACATGGACTCTAGTGCCCAAGAAGGATAACATCAAGGTAATAGGTAATAAGTGGGTGTATAAAGTAAAGAGGAATTCAGATGGATCTATTTCTAGGTTCAAAGCAAGATTGGTGGCCAAGGGTTTTGCACAAACCTATGGAGTGGACTTTGAAGAGACATTCAACCCCGTGGCAAAGATGAGCACCATTAGGACACTCATTGCAATGGCTGCTAGCAAAGGATGGAAGCTTTTCCAATTGGATATCAAGAATGCCTTTCTCAATGGAGACTTGGAAGAAGAGGTATACATGGAGCAACCACTAGGTTTTGTTCATAAAGAGTTTCCACATCATGTTTGTAGGTTGAGGAAGGCACTTTATGGCCTAAAGCAAGCTCCAAGGGCTTGGAACCAAAGATTGGTGGACTATTTGATCAAATGTGGTTACAATCAATGCAAGGCAGATCCATCTCTCTTCATCAAACAAAGAGGAGAACTTGTAGTCTACTTGTGCGTGTATGTAGATGATCTTATCATTACAGGTAATGATACAAAGGGCATTGAGGAGATCAAGGCAAATCTTGGAAAGGAGTTTAGGATCTCTGATCTTGGAGATCTTAGGTATTTTCTTGGCATTGAAGTTGTATACAAAGAAGAAGGTATTATGCTCATACAAAGGAAGTATATTCTAGACCTACTTGAGAGGTTTGGGATGCTACATTGCAAGCCTATTTCAAATCCCATGGAAGTTAATGTAAAGCTAAGCTCCATTGATGGAGAGCCATTAGAGGATGTAACCTTGTATCGATCTATTGTAGGATCTTTCAATTATGCCACAATAACTAGGCCCGACATAGCATATGGAGTTGGAGTGTTATCACAATTTATGCATAGTCCAAGGACTACACACTTGCAAGCTGCAAGAAGAATGTTACGATATCTCAAGGCCACTATAAATGAAGGATTGTTCTATTCATTTGATGATGATATGCAGGTCAAAGCTTATTCTGATGCCGATTGGGCCGGTTCGAAGGAGGATAGAAGAAGTACAAGTGGTTACCTAGTCATGCTACGTAGCAAGATCATCTCATGGATTTCAAAGAAGCAACCCACGGTGGCATTATCTTCCACGGAGGCTGAGTATAGAGCTTTGGCTCAAGTCACATGTGAGCTAATGTGGATTAAGAAGGTATTTATGGAGCTTAATTTTCAGGTTGACACATATCCAATTTTCTGTGACAACATGAGTAGCATTCATCTAGCATCGAATCCTGTCTATCATGCTAGAACCAAGCATATTGAAGTGCACCATCACTTCATAAGGGAAAAGGTGATATCCAAGGAAGTTTCAGTACATCATATTGGTACCAAGGACCAAGTTGCGGACATGTTTACAAAGGCTTTGGATGGGATGAAGATTTCAAAATTCAAGCAATGCATCAACA
>CM035417.1:89359698-89364698 GCA_020310875.1 Ceratopteris richardii | reverse complement strand
TCATTCTCTGTATAATGTCTGAGAAAAGCTTGCTGGAGTGAAGTGAGGTATCTGCTTGATTGGCAGTTGTGAGCATTCAACTAGCTCATGTTGTAGACATTGTTTCTCCTTGTGTAGGCATCCATTTGAAGTGAAATTTGGTTTGTTGGAAATCTCTTGGTGTCTACTACAGGTCTACAAAAGCTCACTGGAGTTCTCTGCATATGCTCTGAGTAGGAGCACTTTTGGTGTGCAGAGGTCAAAGAAGGATACCTGTGGAGGTCATTCACGCTTCGTCGTTGCTTAGGGGTTGAGATACTTCCCCCTTCAGTGGTATCAGAGCATTTGGGAATCTTGGAGGCATCACATACAAGCAAGAAGACCTCTTGGAGTTGGTGGTTGAAGATTTGCATCAACAAAAGCTTCTTGGAGGTAGCTCACATCAAGGGGGAGTTATTCTACTCAAAGTTTCAAAGAGCACAAGGTGTCCATCTAAGGGAAGCTTTGGATTGAGGTAACCTCAGAGCCTCATTTTCATTTTACACACATTGGAGCATTAGCCAAGGGCTAGGTCAAGTATCAAAGACTAGATATGGGAGACTTCAACACTCAAATTGAAAAGCTAGACAAAGGGAACTATCAACCATGGAGATTTAGGGTCTCCAACTATCTTATGGGCAAGGGCCTTTGGGGGTTGATTAGTGGAAGTGAACCAAGACCTAGGTTGGATGAGAATCCAACCAATGACCAGAGAAGGGCCTTTAGGGAATGGAATGAAAGAGACAAGAGGGTTATCTTTATTCTTTCCCAACACATTAGCAATAGCATGATCGGCCATATCCAAGACTTGGATTCAAGCATGAAGGTATGGGAGACACTTGAAAGGCTTTATTCAACAAACACCAAAGCAAGGAAGATCCAACTCAAGAATGAGCTCAACAACCTTAGGAAGAGCTCAGGGAGTAGCATAAATGACTACATACTTAAGGTCAAGGAGTTATCACATGCATTGGGATCCATTGGAAGCCACGTAGACGATGACGATCTTGTGGCTTATACTCTCAATGGTTTGAGAGATGATGAGAAGTGGAAACCCTTTACCACTTCAGTATATGTAAGGGATAATCTTCCCGATTTTGAGCAATTGGTTGCTCTTATGGTCACCGAAGAAATGAACATAGGTGGAAGTTCAACTAAAAGCATGGATGCACAAGTTTTCTATGCAGGTAATCAAAGGGGCAAAGGAAGACAAGGACAAGGAAGGGGCAAAGGAAGGTTTGGAGGAAGGCAAGGCCACTCAAGCAATCAAGGACATGACCAAGGCACCTCATCACAAAGAGGGAGAGGAAGAACAAGAGGAAGAGGAGGAGGACATCAACAAAATAGGAATCAAGATGGTGAAGGATGTTACATATGTGGCAAGTTTGGCCACTATGCTAGAGATTGCTACCAAGGAGGAAACCAAAGGAGCTATAATCAAGGTTCTTCATACAAAGGCCAAGGTAATTATGCTTCTACAAGTTCAGAAAATGACAATCTCTTGATGATGCACATGAATGGGAATTCAAGCAAAGTAGATAACACTTGGTATATTGATAGTGGATGTAGCAACCATATGAGTTGCAATGCTTCTTGGTTTACTAATCTACATGTTCCCAAAGGTAAAGGACATGTAGAAACAGGTGATGATACAGCCCATGAGATCTCCCATGTTGGAGATGTAGCTTTGGATGACAAGGAGGAAGGAAGATGTCTCAAGGATGTCTTGCATGTACCTACTATCACAAAGAACTTGGTGTCCGTTGGGCAAATGGTTGAAAGAGGCTATCAAGTAAAGTTCAACAAAGGTGGATGCTTTGTGGAGAACCCTAAGCAAGGTTACAAGGTCATAGCAAGAGGAAAGAAGCAAGGGAGACTCTTCACTTTGGAGGTAAATTCTCATTCCACTCAACATGTCTACTTCACATATGGAAACAAGAGGATTTCGGAGTTGGACTTGTGGCACAAGAGGATAGGTCACATCAACATACAAAGAATGAAGGAAATGCAATTCAAGAGGCTGGTTGAAGGTCTTCCGAACTTCCAAGGACAAGGTATGAAGCATTTATGTGAATCTTGTCAACTAGGGAAGCAAGCGAGACTTCCATTCAAGAAGAGTGGCTACATAAGCCAACATCCATTGGAGTTGATACATACAGATGTGTGGGGGCCAACCAAAGAGCAATCCATTGGAGGTAACAAGTACTTTGTCACTTTTATAGATGATTGCACAAGGATGGTTTGGGTTTATTTCATCAAAAACAAATCAGATGTGTTTACATGTTTCAAAGCATTCAAGGCAATGGTAGAGAAGGAAACAGGTACATATATCAAGAAGCTAAGGTCCGATGGAGGGGGAGAATATTTCTCCAATGAGTTTTCTGATTTTTTAATGGATCAAGGCATCAAGAGGCAAGTAACATGCAGGTACACCCCCCAACAAAATGGAGTAGCAGAGAGAAAAAATAGATACATTGCCGAGATCGCTAGAGCAATGCTTAATGAGATGAATGTACCTAACATGTTTTGGAGTGATGCAGCAAA
This sequence comes from Ceratopteris richardii, assembly GCA_020310875.1. Lineage (NCBI taxonomy): Eukaryota > Viridiplantae > Streptophyta > Polypodiopsida > Polypodiales > Pteridaceae > Ceratopteris > Ceratopteris richardii. The sequence goes on along the minus strand of CM035417.1, from coordinate 89,362,136 downwards.
TACCGCTGTGTATCTCATGAATAGGGCTCCTACCTCAGGGATCCATGGCTTGACACCATATCAAGCCTATTATGGTAAGAAACCTGATCTTTCCCACTTGAAGATATTTGGATGTACTTGTTATGTACATGTGCCAAGTGAATTGAGGCACAAGCTACAACCAAAGGCAGAAAAGTGTGTGTTTCTAGGATATTCAAATGATCATAAAGGTTACAGGTGCTTCAACCCAAACACAAAGGACTTGAGGATATCAAGGGATGTAGCATTTGATGAGCTACTCCCTTGGTATAAGAAGTATGATTGTATGCAGGACTATGAAGAAGAAAAGCATGGACATGATGAAGAACAAATCGACCTAGAGCTAAGCGGCCCAAGGTGTTCCATCAATGAAGATAGTTCAAGCATGAACTCACCATGGAGGGGGAGATCTTCATCAAGCTATGAAGCACAATCAATCAACAAAGGCAAAGCAACATTGGTGGAGTTGGATGAAGAAGGTAATGAAGTTGAAGATGATGAAGGACACATGATGGAGAAAGAAGCCATGTCAAAGAAAGAGATCAAGTTCCCAAGGCAAAGGAGGTTTATTCCTCCAAAAGGTGAAGAAAGGAAGTCTTCTAGAGTTAAGTATCCAACTCAAAGGTTTACTTATGATTCATACATGGCAACTCATTATGCATATATGAACAAAGTAGTAGAAGATCATGAGCCCGATTGCTATGAAGATGCAAGCAGGTACACCGAATGGAAAGAGGCAATGCAAGAAGAGATCGACGCACTTGAGGAGAATCAAACATGGACTCTAGTGCCCAAGAAGGATAACATGAAGGTAATAGGTAATAAGTGGGTGTATAAAATAAAGAGGAATTCAGATGGATCTATTTCTAGGTTCAAAGAAGGATTGGTGGCCAAGGGTTTTGCACAAACATATGGAGTGGACTTTGAAGAGACATTCAGCCCCGTGGCAAAGATGAGCACCATTAGGACACTCATTGCAATGGCTGCTAGCAAAGGATGGAAGCTTTTCCAATTGGATATCAAGAATGCCTTTCTCAATGGAGACTTGGAAGAAGAGGTATACATGGAGCAACCACTAGGTTTTGTTCATAAAGAGTTTCCACATCATGTTTGTAGGTTGAAGAAGGCACTTTATGGCCTAAAGCAAGCTCCAAGGGCTTGGAACCAAAGATTGGTGGACTATTTGATCAAATGTGGTTACAATCAATGCAAGGCGGATCCATCTCTCTTCATCAAACAAAGAGGAGAACTTGTAGTCTACATGTGCGTGTATGTAGATGATCTTATCATTACAGGTAATGATACAAAGGGCATTGAGGAGATCAAGGCAAAGCTTGGAAAGGAGTTTAGGATCTCTGATCTTGGAGATCTTAGGTATTTTCTTGGCATTGAACTTGTATACAAAGAAGAAGGTATTATGCTCATACAAAGGAAGTATATTCTAGACCTACTTGAGAGGTTTGGGATGCTACATTGCAAGCCTATTTCAAATCCCATGGAAGTTAATGTAAAGCTAAGCTCCATTGATGGAGAGCCATTAGAGGATGTAACCTTGTATTGATCTATTGTAGGATCTTTCAATTATGCCACAATAACTAGGCCCGACATAGCATATGGAGTTGGAGTGTTATCACAATTTATGCATAGTCCAAGGACTACACACTTGCAAGCTGCAAGAAGAATGTTACGATATCTCAAGGCCACTATAAATGAAGGATTGTTCTATTCATTTGATGATGATATGCAGGTCAAAGCTTATTCTGATGCCGATTGGGCCGGTTCGAAGGAGGATAGAAGAAGTACAAGTGGTTACCTAGTCATGCTAGGTAGCAAGATCATCTCATGGATTTCAAAGAAGCAACCCACGGTGGCATTATCTTCCACCGAGGCTGAGTATAGAGCTTTGGCTCAAGTCACATGTGAGCTAATGTGGATTAAGAAGTTATTTATGGAGCTTAATTTGCAGGTTGACACATATCCAATTTTTTGTGACAATATGAGTAGCATTCATCTAGCATCGAATCCTGTCTATCATGCTAGAACCAAGCATATTGAAGTGCACTATCACTTCATAAGGGAAAAGGTGATATCGAAGGAAGTTTCAGTACATCATATTGGTACCAAGGACCAAGTTGCCGACATGTTTACAAAGGCTTTGGATGGGATGAACATTTCAAAATTCAAGCAATGCATCAACATGAAGGAGCTTGGATGAGGACGAAGAATTGAAGCTTGAGGGGGAGTGTTAAAAGTCAAGCTTCAAGCTACAAATTCGTGGGGAATCTTTTATGGACATGTGGAGCAATCAAAGGAAGCCAAAAGCCACGAGATTCCATCAAGAAAAGTCACTCAACCACTTCCCAAGTCATCTCAACTAATTCCTCCAAGTTAGGAGGCTGATTTGGAAAGGTAGTTCCTAG
>CM035417.1:89339698-89354698 GCA_020310875.1 Ceratopteris richardii | reverse complement strand
ACCACGAGGTAGGCGATCCCTGCGTATACACGAAACCATTGTTGCATTTCAAAAATTCGTTGTTTGGTGGACCATCGCGATTGGCTCGGACCATCGCGATTGTGTCGCACCATCGCGATAGGCTCACGCCATCGCGACGGCTCGACCGGACCATCGCGACGGTCTCGGACCATCGCGACGGTTCACTTGAGCCATCGCGACGGTCCAGTTGGACCATCGCGATTGTTGACCATTTCGGACCATCGCGATTGGCTCACGCCATCGCCACGACGGTGCCACGTGTCACGATAGACCATCGCGACGGTTCATTTTTTGGACCATCGCGACACTTCGAAAACCCCGACCATCGCGATTGGCTCAAGCCATCGCATCGCGGACCATCGCGACGGTTCGCTTGGACCATCGCGACGGTCCCCGACCATCGCGATTGCCCAACCCCATCGCAAATTTTGGACTTCAATTTTTGACCAATTTTGGGGCTATTTTTGAGAAATTTTTGGACCATTAGACTCATAAGAGACCCCTTAGCCTATATTTGAAGGGAAATCTGATTGTCAGTTTTTACCCCCCAGGGCCTGAACGCTCATAACTTTTTCATCCGAAGTCCGTTTTTTGAGCTTAATAGCTCGTTAGAAAGCTCGTGACGAGTACTACGTGACCTCAACTGTTTTTTTTATAAAGAATACATCTAATTTTGGATAAGCTATTTTGAGGTTCACTCAGTTTGGGACTAGGAAGCCAGGGGGTACACATTGAAAATTTGGGCAAAAAGAGGAAGGGACTTAAAAGGTGTATATACCCAAGTGTTTGATCATCCTGTGAATTGGTCTAATATTGGAATTTTCCAGGTCTAGCAAAGGCAATCAAAGGCAAGCAAGCAAGGCAGTGAAGACATCAGAGCTTGGGAAGCGCAGCTTCTTGGGCAACCGGGCATCAGAGCAACAGAAAAGCCGACTCGAGGTTGGAAGATTACTCAACCCCCTCAGTCAATTCTTAGCTTAGGCTAAACGTTAGCATTGTGGATTTAAAACGATAGGAACGCCTCAAGTTCAAGATACTTAATTTTTTCAAGTCCAAGACCAAAGTAAAGGTGTGACGCGAAAACCTAAAGGAAAGAACCTAAGTCTGACGGAACGAGAACTCAAAATTATAACGGAAAGTCGAATTCCTGACGCATACAGTAAGACAAGAACTTAAAGACCTTTAAAAAGAAACAAAAAGTAATAACAAAGAATCAGTGACGATCTAAGTGTGTAATTGAGTGAGCAAGGGAAAAAATTAATGAACCTTAGATCGGGCAAACATATAGGTAAGTCAGACAGACGAAGCCTTAGATCATCAGAGGCGAGTGTAAGGACTACTGCTCGATCGTGGGCTCAGCAATTGAATAGTAATTACCCCAACGAGAGCTCAGATACTAGCGAATCAGAAATGGCATTTAGCACAGAAAGACCAGAAGGAGGGTCTAATGTAGCATACTTAGAAAGACCAGAAGGACTCTATAGAACGCAATTAGAGTTTCTTCGAACCAACCGATTAGGTGCTCGCATCTATGAAGATGGATTGCGAAGGCAAGTGGTGCAACTGCACAACCCCGATCAACCCATTGGATTGGAAAGACCAGTGGTGAAATTTGAGAGAGATGCTTACATAGACAAAGAAGGAACCATGTACGTCCTAAGTACGCAGCCAAATGATACTAATGAGTTTGGCACAATTCATTTAGAGACGGAAGCGAAATTTCAAGGGAAAGAACCGATAGAAGAGCCTAGAACACCTAGAGGGAAATCCGTATTAACAAGAGTACTCATCCCAGAGTGGATCCCTCAGGACAACAGGAGCATCGAGTTGTTGGTAAATAAAGAGACCGATGAAGCCTTTTGGAGGTACAGAAAGGAACATCCTAGTGAGGTAGGTATCATTACAATTTATGAATTCAAGGACCCGGATACACCTGGAAAGGTTGTATACCTGGATGAGACTTCAGAAAGAGTCTTTGTGGTGCCTGACCACGCTAGAAACACATATACATGGAGAGGTGAATTGGTATTCCCTCCATCTAGAACGAACATGAATACAAGACAACCAGGGGCAGGAACATCATCAGCCCTTGGAAATCAAAGAGAAAAGAATAAAGAAAGACCCGAAGTAAGCTTCACTCATTCCATAGGGAGAGATAGAACAACCACGGATAGACAAAGAGATCATGGAATACCAGGTGGTAGAGATGATTTTCCTCTACCTAGACCACGTGAACACACAAGAATGTTGAGACCCACACAGTTAGTGAAATCCATGAAAAATTATTTTGATGGGACAGGAGATCCCTATGATCATGTCGCAGAATTCAAGCAAGTACTAAGAGCAGAACAAGTCGAAGACATGTTTACGCAATACAACGCATTTGGACTAACGTTAAAGAATACCGCTTTAACTTGGTTCCAACCTTTGCAACAAAGGCAATTTAGGGACATCCATCATTTTTTAGAGTCATTCATCACTGAATTCTCTAAAAGTGGGATTAGACATGACACGTCTTCGTTGATTCATAGCTTTAAACAGACCCCTCAGGAAACAGTTAGACTCGCAGGACGTAGGTTTAGACAGTATGTTGAACGATGTCCAATGCAAGAGCTACCCTCACAAGCCAAGCAAGTGTCATTGTTCCTAGATGGCTTGTTGAGCTCTAAACTACGCTCCTATGTGTACTTGAAAGAACCCAGAACGCTAGAGCAATGTGTAAGAATTTGCATAGACATTGAGGACAACTTAGGAGACGAGTTGGAACTTTCAAAGGTCTATAAGGACTCAGACTGTTCATCTCTAGCATCCACGAAATTGTCTAGCTCGATAGAGGACCTAGCAGAGAAAGTGGCCCAGAAACTAGGAGTTTCTAGTAAAACTAGGGGGCTTCCAAACAAGCGTTGTTACACCTGTGGCGGTGATCATATGGCAAATGTGTGTCCCAATGCACCACAACCTCAAGCCAATCCTAGTGGCCAATACTGTACGATTGAAAGAAGATACACGAACCATACGGCTCAAGACTGCCCATACAACAAGCAGACCGTAAGACAGAACTACCCGCAAGCATACCAGCAGCCAGGTAGGTATCAAGGCCATTACAATGCTCAGCCTTATTACTTTAGGCCTCCTCAGAACTACCCATACCAGGCTCAACAGAGACCTCAACCTGTCTTAGCTCAGCAGCCACCACCACTAGCAAATGTCATCCCAGTCAAATATGCTGCTGCAGAAGAAAACCTAAGTAGGGCCTTAGTGCCTTCTTCACCTTTGATCACAGAGAGTGACCCACACTCAAACAGTTTTGACTCTATGAATGTAGATAGTCCACCCGCATATTACACCGAGTCACCAGAACACGTGGAGACATATCATTACGATAGTCCACCAGTAGAACCTAGTTGGGAGCCAGACTATGCTAATGTGATGTACGCAAACCCAAACCCACGGCCCCAATTAAGACAACAGAGACCACAAGGCCCTAGAGGACCATGCTTTAGGTGCCAAGGAGATCATTTTATAAGGGATTGTCCACATCCTCCCATAGCAGGACAATCACAGTACTATAACATCCAAGGCTTTTGTGCCGATTGTGGCAAAGAGCACATAATCAAAGATTGTCCTAAGAACCCAGTTAATGCTTCGAATGTGACACCAATCAACGTGATAGGTATTGTAAATAACGCCGATGGATCCAATCCTACCTACGTGCCTATCCAAGCTATAACAAGAGCCCAAGCGCTCTTACAGAACCAAAAGCTTAATCAAGAGAAAGTAGCCGGAACTAGTGAAGTTGCAGAATCTAGCAGTAAAAAGACAAAATCTTGGAAAGATTCTAGAGAAAGAATTAAGAGAAAATGGAGTAAAAAAATAACTGAGTTGGAAGGAAGTTTAAAGGAATCTAGAGCCAAAATCCAGGAATTAACTTCGCAGGAATTGAATCAAGAGAATCCAGCTCAGAAATCAGGATCAGTTTTGGCGGAACCCATACCAGAAAATCTAGACATGATGTTTCGTGCATATCAGGCTAGATTAAAAGAGGGACCTCAAGTAGCTGAAATGAGTAAGAACTACCCTCGAGCTGATCTAGAAATTGAGAGAACTAAACTTTGCATGAAAATGGTAGAATTAGCACAAGCACTGTTCGAAGCCTCTAGATATCTTAATTGGACTAACATGGCAAAACCGGAGTTACACTTCCAAGGACTAATGGAGAGGCTAGAATATTTGATAGAGAGCAAAGAGAAAAAGGATCAGCATAGGAACCCTAGCATCCCAGAGACACAGGAAAGGAATGCACCATCCCTGTCTCAAGTACCCACTACAGAAAGTCAAGACAATTTTTCTTCTATACATAGGTACTCACATGAATTTTTGAGAGAGATCCAAGAAGAGAAATGGAGAAAAGAACAAGGAACTCATCCTCCTATTCAAGAAATAGATGATTTGCAGGAGCAATTCCCCCAAGACATTCCCTCTATATATGATGATGTAGAGGAAGAACAACTGAGTGAACACACAGGCTTTGAATCTAACTCTTTACAAGAATTACCTCAGTTCACAGGACCCTGGGAAGCAAAGTCTATTAATATGAGAGCACCCACGATAATAGTGAGGAATGAAGAATCAGTAATCCCTAGAAACACAGAAGTGATCAAGAACACTAAGGTACAGTGTAACCTCACTCTAGAGGAGTTGTTAAAGGTAAAACCAGAATTGTGGAAACATGTAGCAAATCAATTCCCCGAGCTTGCTACTACTCCCTCACGAATAGGATCACATAATAAGGTACCAGAGATACCCGTGGAAAAGATCGGAGATGTAAGCGAAGGAGAGGAAGGTAACACTTATCTTCCAATAACCCATCAGGGCTACACCACGAAAGCCATCTTAGATTCAGGAGCCGGACTAGCCATCGCTACTACCGCTTTATGGAAACGTTGGGGTAAGCCAACACTCAAACCTACCAGAATGAAGCTACAAATGGCTGACGGACACATAGAAAAACCATTAGGCTTACTAGAAGGAATATCTCTCACCACTTGTGGTGTAGAATTTGAACATACCTTTGCCATTTGTGATTTTAGTAAAAACCATGCATATGAGATGATATTGGGACGACCATTCATGCGTCAGTTGCAAATTGTACAAGATTGGGGAACTAATTCGTTGTACTTGCAACATTTAGGAGTGACTACCAAAGTCAATCTTAAAGACTATTCACATAGAGATGTACCCCCAATACAATGGAATACCATCCACAAGACACCAGTAGAGACGGAATCCGTGCACTCATTAGAATCAGATCCTTCTTGGTTGCACGAAGATACTCATTTATGGATGTGTAAAGTGGCAAAACAAGAGGAAGAAAGATTAGAAGCAAGGACCTTAGGTGCAGAACAAAATCCACGAACCCTACAAGATCCAGCTTACGCACCTGTAGTATTCCCTGACAAAGAGTTTGAACCCCATGGTTGGGCAGAAATCCTAGCAACCATGGATGTAGCCATCAATGAAGAACAATGGACACCCCACTGTGACGAGGATGGCTATGACATTTCAGTTTTCACGATAGAGCCAATCATGTGCGATGCAATTTTAGAAGAGTGTGAACCCAACACTGATGCATTTGAGGATGCCAGTGATTTCGATTTAGAATCAATTATCATGGACCCACCCTTTGCATCAGAGGAAGAATATTTTTTCGAAGTAGAGACTCACCCTCAGAGACACGAGGAAATTACGAATGAGGTGAGATTAGCCACTGAAGTGACTACTAAGAGTGAAGGCAAAAAAAGAAAGAAGAAAGAAACCATGTCAGAAAAAGAAGAATCTTTATTTGAAGTACCAGAGAATTTCAAGAAATATGAAATTGAAGATAGAAGAATCATGGTACGAATGCCCAATAGAAAGGCGAATGACGGACAAGTATATGATAACCGAGAGAAAACCAAAAAAATAATAGTTGCCATAGAAGGAGAAGAAGAAAAATGTACATACATAGGGCATGATTTGACAGCTGACGAAGAAGAAGAGTTAGTTGCCCTATTGCGTGAATATAGAGATGTGTTTGCTTGGAGTTACAAAGATTTGAAAGGAGTAGACCCAGATATATGTTCTCATAGAATCCCTATGACTCCAGATGCAAAACCTACGAAACAAAAACCATACACGTACAATGATAACTACGCTGCGAAGATTAAAGAGGAGATAGATCGGCTGATAGAAGCAGGATTCATTTACGAAATTGAGCATACCGAATGGGTATCCCCCATTGTGGTTGTGCCCAAGAAGAATGGAAAATTGCGTGTGTGTATTAACCTTAAAAAAGTTAATGCCGCCACAATTAGAGACAGTTATCCTCTTCCTATCACAGAACATCTATTGGAAAGAGTTGCGGGCAAGGAAGTTTACAGCTTTCTTGATGGCTTTTCACGCTATAATCAAGTAGCCATTGCTCCAGAAGATCAACACAAGACGGCTTTTGCCACTGAATGGGGTATATTTGCATTTCGTGTAATGCCCTTTGGCTTAACAAATGCACCCGCCACTTTCCAGCGACTCATGTGTCATGTTTTTAAGGAATTCTTACGCAAGAGTTTGGAAGTTTATGTCGATGACATATGTGCTCATTCTAATGTAAGACAAACGCATATCCCAGAGTTAAGACAAATATTTGACAAATGTCGAGAATATCAGGTTTGCTTGAACCCAGAAAAATGCGTTTTCATGGTCAGGCAAGGCAAAATTCTAGGACACATTGTGTCAAAAAATGGAATCTCTACGGATGAAGAAAAGGTGAAGGTAATTGCGGAATTACCTAGACCAACTAATGTGAAAGAGGTACAGGCATTTATGGGCCATTGCGGATATTATAGGAGATTCATACACATGTATGCAATCATAGCCAAGCCATTGTACTCTCTTTTAACTAATTTCGAATGGACAGAAGAATGTGAGAATTCATTCAATGAACTTAAACGACGTTTGTGCTCAGCACCTATATTGACAACCCCAGATTGGAATAAGCCATTCCATGTACATGTGGATGCATCCAATTACGCCATAGGATGTGTGTTAGCACAACCCACGAGTGAAGGTAACATAGATCTCCCCATAGCTTACGCGAGCAGACAATTAAACGCAGCAGAAAGGAATTACACCACCACGGAACGAGAAGGACTAGGGATGATCTACGCAGTAAAGAAGTTCAGGCACTACTTGTTGGCCAACAAATTCAAGTTCTTTACAGATCATCAAGCCTTATTGTACCTAGTCAACAAACCATGTAACACGGGACGATTGATACGTTGGTTTCTATTACTCATGGAGTACGATTTTGAAGTGGTAGTCAGGAAAGGAAAGACACATCTTAGAGCTGACCACCTTTCAAGATTAACATCAGGAGAAGCTCCTCAAGGAGTAATGGATGATCTACCAGATGCATATTTGTTTAATCTTGAGATAGCACCAGAATGGGCTAAGTCTATAGTCCCTATTCTCACATACGGACCCAAGAACCCTAGGATAAAGATCAAAGAAGGAGAGATTACCAAGTCTCAAAGATACCAAATCTTAGCAGGAAGCATATATAAACAGGATAATCAAAAGATTCTTGCTTGTTGTGTAGATGAATCAGAACATGCAAATTGGTTGCTATTAGCACACATAGGTGCACTAAAGCAACATCATTCGAAACATCGAACATTACAGACTCTGCATAGACTAGGAGTATATTGGCCTTCAATGGAAGCAGATGTCTACAAGTTGTGTAAAGAATGCCATGTTTGTTGTGAAAGACCACCAGTAGAGCATGCTACGTTATATCATGTGTCTCTCACACCAGACTGGAGTGAACCTTTAGTGACATACTTGAGGACGAACACCTTCCCTCAAGGAATGACCTTAGCTCGACAACGTAGTCTGGAGCAGGAAGTGCAAGATTACTCACTGATTGGCGATAATCTATACAAAAGAGGGCGAGATGGATATCTAAGACAATGTGTTCATGAAAGCGATTATCTGAGCATACTAGAGACTGCACACCAAGGTGTTGCAGGAGGTCACTTTGGACCCGATAGGATAATCAAAGCCATCCTCTTTGCAGGATTATGGTGGCCCACTCTTCACATGGATGCTCATACCTATGTTAAGAGATGTGATGTGTGCCAAAGAACTCAGTTTCCTACTCGCAGAGATGAAATGCCATTGAAACCCATGATGGGCGGACGTGCATTTTCCAAGTGGGGTATAGACTTTGTAGGACCCATTAACCCCCCTGCAAAAGGTACACATGCAGAATACATTATTGTTGCCACAGATTATCTTACGAAATGGGTAGAGGCAAAAGCCACGAAAAAGAATGATGCACACACAACTGCAAAATTCTTATTTGAAAATGTCTTTACAAGATATGGATTGCCTATAGAGTTAGTGAGCGATCGAGGCACTCACTTTCTAAACCAAGTCATTGAATATTTGTTACAGGATTTTATGGTGATCCACAAGAAATCTGCACCATATCATCCTCAGGCCAATGGTCAGGCTGAAAGCACTAATAAGATCCTTTGTAATGTACTGACGAAACTCGTGAACAACAAACGTTCAGATTGGGACAAACAGTTACACCACGCTGTTTGGGCATATCGAGTGGCCTACAAGACCGTACTCAATGCAACTCCCTTTCAGATGGTTTTTGGTCAGAATGCTGTGCTTCCTTTGGACTTCTTGATACCGACCCTTAAGGTTGCACAAGAACATCAGTGGACCGGCCATGAATTATCAACAAGAATAATGGACTTGGAACGATTAGGAGAAACCAGGCTAAAGGCAGCAGCAGGAATATATGCAGCGAAGAAGCGACAGAAAGCATATTTTGACGCACATGTGAAGGATAAAGGCCTAAAAGAAGGAGATTTAGTTCTAGTCTATACGCTGAAACAACATGCACGGAAGTTAGAAAAGCGAGGTTATGGACCTATGATCATTAACAGACTCTCAACAAGTGGAGCAGTACAGTTAGCCACCTTAGAAGGAAACATAATGCCTAATTATATTAGTGGCTGTAGAGTCAGGTTATATCAGGAACCTCTTACGGAGGATATGCTTAGACGACTCACGTTGGCAAAGAAGCGTAAGGAGGAAGAAAATAGAATACGAGCGGAAGCTCAGGCAGAAGCAATAGAACGCATTAAACGCATGAAGTTAAGAAGACAAGGACTAGGAAGAGAACATTATAACCATCTGGAAACTACACCCAGATATCCCATGGCCATGTGTCAAGTAAAGTCAACCACTCATCCTAGTATAGTGGACAGGAGACCATTCATTACAGTTAGGCTAGAGCACGGTAATCCTTGCCAAGAGCTCAGGGCTTTAATTGACTCAGGTGCTGCGACTAGTGCGATTAGGTGGTCCCACTATAAGGATTCAGGAATAGAAATGCGGCCAATTGAGGCATACCTCATAGGGCTAGGAGGCATGGAAACCCCTTGCATGGGTGAAGTGGACCTCCCTATCCGCATTAAGGATGTGACCATGACAGCGAAGCTACTAGTGTGCCATGATGACGACCTGATAGAACCCCTAATCCTTGGCCAAGATTGGTTATACGATCACTCAGTGGACCTAAATCTTAGACAAGGCTCCTTACAAATTGGAACCTTAGAGCAGAAGCGAATGATACCCCTTGACTTCCCTAACGACATTCCGCCTGACGGTTGTGACCCTAGACCCTATGAAACACATGCGAAGGAAGACCGGAAGATCTTGAATCAGCTCAGTCAAGTTACGTCTACACCAACCCACTCGGTCTTGGCTATAGACAGTTGTCAATCAGAAGGACGACAGGAGATCTTCCCTGGGACTTCCTGCAAACTAGAAGAGGCAGCTACCCAACCGCTAGGGCAGATGGACACAATCAGCGGTCAGGTGGGTTGCATCAGCGGCCAAACGAGCACACCATCCCGCGGTACTCATCCTTCCAAACTTGCTGCGGACTGGCCTAGATTAAAGTTAAAGAACGCATCACTTCCTAATGGGCAGGTCACGCAAGTGTTGGATCTCCCTTCTTTTCCAAAGCAGAGTGTCCATCCGACCTCTCAACTCCAGCAACAACTGAGTCAATCACGACGAAGGAACCCAGACCGACTGCAGTATTGGAGGAAACAACAAGGAAGGCAGTTCAGGCCACCCAAAGGAAGCGGCACCAGACAAATGTGGGTGCCAAAAGGACAAAAAACACCAAAGAACTCCAGCCAAGCAGAAATCGATAAAAAAAAGGCAGTACAGAAACAGAATCGATATCCACCATCCCCTCGACCTTCTTCTACAGGTCCGAGCATCCGACAAATGTGGATCGCCAAGAAGTACCTTACCCATAGACCCACGCCCACGCAGATTTGGGTACCCAAACCATGTATCATAGCTCAACCAATAAGCCATGTAATATATAACCCCCACAACTCATTTCATCCCTCGATACCACCACACACGACACCACCCTTTGCCCCTCAGCAGAAACCCACCACCCACTCCAAGATCCTTAGGAAATGGATACCGAAACGTGTCCAACCGTCTCCCCCTAACCCCATGTCTGATAAAACTACCCCCCCGACTAACATACAACCTTGTACTAAATCACTAACCTTTAAACCTTGTATAAATTCACCCACCATCATCACACATCACTCATAATCTCATAACATCAAGAAATGTATGCATGATCTGAAACGTATAGATGTCTAGAGACCTGCACTAGTGCTGCAAGAAACATTGCATCCATCACATCACAGCACTTGGCTACACGGGTTACGCATCAGTTATGGAAAGGGATTGCGGTCTCACTTTAATGGGATCATAATTAATTTCCATGCTAATGTGTTAATCTTTTGTAGCAGATCTTTCTCATTAGCGCATCAGTCACCATGCAAACCGATGAAGGAACATCAGGAGCAGGCCCCAGTGTAGCGGCTGTGCCCCTCAATGTGTTACGAGCAGAATCCCGCCCGACTGCTCCACCGCCAGAATTCCAAGGATTTCCAGGGCCCATGCCGATCGACAACCCACCTATGGGCTACACAGAAAAGATACACCGTAACTCTCACTGGTTCCAAGGCCTAGCAGGACCATTAGCTGATGCTGACTTCATCTTTGAAGCAAATATGACTTTTGATGACCGCACTTGGGGAAAATACCAATTCTTCTCCAGAGAGTTCGAAGCCCTACAGAACACCCAGGACTTAACTCATGTCTGGGCCAGAGCCGGCTTCACGGAGTATTTCAGTGATCCTCTGCCCAAACCCGACTTTTATAGGTGTTATTATTTAATCACTACGTTGCGGGCCTCAGAGAATAAGGATATCCCAGGAACTTTTATTTTGCCCTCTTTAGTGGATGATCCACCTTACAAAAGGTTTTACCTCTCAAAGGATTTAATCAGAGCTGCCATCAAGATTCATGGCACCCACACGCCCACAGATCGAGAAAGATTAATTCCGGACCCTATGAAACGTGGGGATGTCACTAAGTGGGAGGAGATCTCAGCAATTACACCTGAGCTGTCAAAGCCGCTACGTATATGCATGCAACATTTTGCATTCCCCGCTCAGGACAGATTTACCATGCCACATAAGAGAATATGGTTTGGTTTGTACTTAGCATGTACGGGACCTCAAACGGTTGATCTGGCGAGCTGGATCATTGATCAAATGTATTTGGCACAACAAAGATGGGAACGCAAGAAAGTGCTTAATGGATGTTGTGCACTGACAAGAATTGTTTATATGTGCTTGGCTTATGACTTGCCAATTGAACGTGCATTAACAGGAGAGGAGCTGAAGGCATTCAAAGGAACGACGAAAAAAGCCAGGAAGCCCAGCAGAACAAGGGCAGGTAAGCGTATGAGAGGCACCATTCCTTGCCTTCAAGTGCCAGGGTCACCATCACCACAACCCTCCCCAGAGCAATCACCGACAGAAGCCACACCCACCGTCCAACCGATTCGCATAAGGTTATCTAGACCAGTGGCAACAGAGGGCACTGCGAGTACCGTTGCACCTCAGACAGCTACAACCACAGAACCCACCACCACGACAGCAGAAGCTCCCACCACTATTGGTGCGGAAGCCTTTTCTTTCCCAATACCACACATGGAGGCAGAACCAATAAACACAACATTCGATTTTGAAATGCCTGATGCATTCTCAAATGAGTTCCAGTTTTCAGAAGGACAGTTCTTTTCTCAAGAATATGAAAGACCGAGTTACCCTACCACCCCGCGGGATCAACCACAAGGACAGCTCGTGTCGAGCTCTGACGACGAAAGAACAGCGTCTGATGACGATGACGGTGACGATGAAGCCAGCCAGGGCACGCATGATTCCCCAGAACAAGAACAGACAGATGGCCAAGGCCAACAAACCGATGCACACGGTGACACCAGTACGCATGAAGAGGAGACTTTCGAAGCAGCAGCTTACACGCTGGCAATCAAGAAATTATATCGCACAATGGAGAAAGTCTGGGCACGAAAGAAATTGACTGACGAAGAGAGCCAAAACATAATCGAACAGGAACTCATCTCCGGAGGGTTTGAAGAAGTGTACATCAGAGGGTTCAGAGAACTGGTCCAATCCATTGGCCCGGTTGAAGCACTGAGATATTTACAAAGGAAGCCACTACCCCAATATGACCCTCGCAGAGTTCGCCTGTTATCGAAGCCCGGTGAATATATTCGAGTTCCGGTAGGTCCTCAATCATTCCACCAAGCGCAAGATGCACGCCTACGTCAGGAAAGATCCATCACCGAAGAAGCTACCCTAGTCGACTCCCCACCACATACTACCGTTGTACATACTACCACTATCCTTGAAATAACATCCACACCATCTACTCCTCTCTCACCTCATGTTTCACCAACCCATCCTGTATCCCCCGCACACCCACCTGCTCCTCCCACATCCACACCAGTCCACGGCAACATAGACACAGCCTTTACCCTGCCCATTCATGCCACCATGACCGCACCCACCCCACCTCACCTCCGTGTTAACCCCTTCATCCCTTCATCCTTCCCATCTTTTCCCCCACCCTTAAGATACCCTTTCACCTTCCTAACCCCACTAACCTTCTCACCAGTTTCACCTCCCCAACCCACTATAACGCCTATTTCCCCTTTTCACCAAGCTACTCCAGCCATCCCCCCTGTAAATTACTCTACATTTGTAAATCCTGTCTTCACACCGACACAACCACCCACATACACACCACTTTTCACAGTCACCACACTTGACACGTCCAGTGACATGGACATCTCACCACCCACCGCACCAGCACCCACTCCACTCGCAGCACCACCATATTTAGGTACATCACAATTTTCCACAATCACCACTGCATCCACCTTCCCAACCCCATTCCCCATTCCCGCTGCATCTACTTCCACTGCATCCTCACTTAGCACTCCATTACTATTATCGCCAACCATAGACACTGCACTTCAACAAATGTTCACATGCATGACACAAGTACGAGATGAGTTTGCATCTCTTGGCAACAATTATCAACAGCTGCAGAGGACGACAAATGAATTACAGTCGCAGCTTAATTCATTATCAATCGAGAATGCCTCTTTAAATACGCGATACCAAGAACTACGAGAGGCATATCATAAGCTAGAGCTACAAAGTGAAGAGAAAACAAAAGAAGCAACTGCTGATCTGGATAATTTATTAAGAGCCCAGACAGTACGCAATGCGACGCTGACCAGGAATATGGGCTTACTCAGGAGACACCTAGCCGCAGCAAAGGAGGAGAACCAGAGACTCCAAGAGCAAAATAGAGAGAATTTAGAAGCGGCATTGGACCATCCAGAACAACCATTAAGTCCTAGCAGATTCAAGGCAATCCCATCCGAATCGATGCGGATGTTGCTAGAGGATCACGTGAGACTGCTAGAGGACTATGATCGAATGAACGAAGAGCATCAGAAGTTAAAAGAAGATCACAAGCTACTACAGCTCAGAGAACCGGCACCACAACAAGTACAAGTAGCAGCAGACGTACCAGAACCTGTGGACCCCTCCTCTGACCTCATAGAGGAACTCAACGCATTACGGGCCCAGGTAACCACACTCCAATCACGCATAGATGTATATGAAGCACCACCACGGCCTGATTCCCCACCGGAGATCCCAGCGGACGACGAGAACATAACCATTTCGGTGGAGGAAACATTTGAAGAAGCGTACGAGCCACAACCCATCCCAGGCGGACGCGTCACGGCCGAAGGTCAGATGACGTACGAACTTCCGACCCCCGCATGGATGAAAACTGTTGAGGAAATAGGAACAACGCACTCAGCTAGAGTTGAGGCCCAGCTACATGCAATGGCCATGATCGAAGAAAGAATTTTGCAATCTCCATACTTTGCTCAATTGGCCCCACGCAGGTACATCTCTGGGCATGAACTTCAATACAAACCATACTTCATGCTAATGGCCGAATACCAGCTGGCCATAGAGAAGCGAACTGGCAAGAAGCCCTCACATGCGACTCAATTTGAGCCTGAAGACTTGCCACTGGATGCGCAACAAGGCACCATTTATCAACCAGATTGGCGTACACGTCTTTTACAGGAGTACCCTGAAATGATGAGCACATGGGTTAAGGCACCTTTACATTTAAAATACAATCCGTGTTGGGGACCAGTGCCACGACGCCGCTCCTGGACTGCCTTCGCTATCAAAGTACAAAACAATAAGCAGTGCCAAGACTGGCTGAACTACCCATATTTCAGGCCACCTACAGGACCACCGACAATTGGCTACATGATGGCAACGATTCGTCACTGGCTCCCTCGCTTGAGATATATGGATGATATAGCAGCGCATATGACTGTCAAGATATTTGACATGATGCAAATGATATTTAAAGTCTTCCGGCGCGTCAAAGCACCACATGTTAATACCCCGGGCT
>CM035417.1:89256439-89317198 GCA_020310875.1 Ceratopteris richardii | reverse complement strand
GATGAAGAAGCTTCTGAGCTGCAAGGCCGTTTGTTCACGTCGGGTTCACCAATGTCGGGGCGTGAGAGATGCTCGGATGGTGGATCAAGTCATCCGCCTAAATCATTCGGCACACGCGGGGTGTCTGTAGTAGACTCAGGCTTATGGATTTAAGGGCTCTAATGACACAACCATTTAAATAACCTATCTCTATGACGGAAAATAAGATAATTCTATAAATGTACATAGTTTTAACTAGCTATGGACCGTAAGGACGCGCAGCCTCGTACATAGCAACAGCTTCCTGATATGAGATTGAAACTTCCATAATGGGTTCTTCTACTAAACTTTCAGGTAAACTAGAGGGTTCTGGTATGTCTAGAGTTGGCGGAACATTTTCAATATTTTCAATATTTTCAATAGTACGAACTAACTTAGAAGACATCAAGGAAAGTAATGGAAAATTAATGAAACAATATGATGCTAAACTGTTTGAATGAATTAATTGATATGCTAATGGTTCTAATCAATAAATCTAATACAACTGGAAGGCCTAAACAATTGGATAAATGTTTAGTCAATTGGATAGTTGACTAAATGAGAATAAGATTTAAATGGATCTTTAGGCTGCCGCTTCACTTCAATTGTCTTCACTTCACTTTAATTGATTGTAATCTTCAATGTTTCTGCAAAAAAACATTAGCAACATTAGTAATATTACAAAATCAATAAGAACCTTGAAAGACATTAGTTACTTATCATTTTACATACACATGCATAATAACACACACTCATGCTAACATTACATGCATATGTTAACATATAATCTTATACATACTAATATACTTTCATAATATGTAACACACTTTTATACATGCATGCTAACACATTATCATTCATACACATGCTCATGCATTAAAATACCTCATTTGTGTGCCTTCATGATCATGCACCCAACTATTTATGCAAACATACTTTAATGCATCCTAGCACATCCAATCTTTAGTTCCTATATGGAGATACATTCACAATCCTAACTTAAAACAATACATGCATACACACATTCTCACATGAAAATATGCACATGCACACTTGCACTTCTGTAAACATACTTTTAATGCAAAATCATATGCATACTAGCAAGTAGATGTATGCATGCAAACACATCCATGAGTTTCTTTATGTAGACAAACTCATTAAATGTAGGCATATCCCATATATACTTCTAACTCATGCTTTCATAAGTAACTAGCTAAGCAAATTAATGTTTTCATGCTCTCTAAATTTATGCATAATCAATACATTAAACTTTTAAGTATGCAATATGAAACATACATTAAAAAACTACTCAACTAATTAGTCTTGCTCTCGTCCGCTCTCTCTCACTTTATCTCTCTCTCTCCCTCTTTCTTTCTCTCTTTGCTTTCTCTCCCTCTCTCTACCCTCTTTCTTTCTCTCTTTTGCTTTCTCTCCCTCTCTCTTACTCTCTCTCTCTCTCTCCTCTCTTTTTCTCTTTCCTCTCTCTCTCTCCTTCCTCCTCCTCTCTCTCTCTTCTCTCTCTCTCTCTCTCTCTCTCTCTCTCTTCTCTCTCTCTCTCTCTCTCTCTCTCTCTCTCTCTCTCCTCTCTCTCCTCTCTCTCTCTCTCTCTCTCCTCTCTCTCTCTCTCTCTCTCTCTCTCTCTCTCTCTCTCTCTCTCTCTCTCTCTCTCTCTCTCTCTCTCTCTCTCTCCTCTCTCTCTCTCTCTCTTTCTCTTTTCCTTTCTCTCTCTCTCTCTCCTTCTCTGTCTGCGCGCTGCCGCGCTCAAACAGAGGAGGGGAGGGAGAGTGTTTCTCTCTCTCTCTCTCTCCTCTCTCTCTCTCTCTCTCTCTCTCTCTCTCTCTCTCTCTCTCTCTCTCTCTCTCTCTCTCTCTCTCTCTCTCTCTCTCTCTCTCTCCTCTCTCTCTCTCTCTCTCTCTCTCTCTCTCTCTCTCTCTCCTCTCTCTCTCTCTCTCTCTCCTTCTCTCTCTCTCTCTCTCTTCGGCGCTGCGCGCGCAGACCATGGAGGGAAAGGGAGAGAATCTTTTCTCTCTATCACTGTCAGACCGCCGCCAGAAGCCTGAATTTCGCTATCTCCTTCTTTAATTGCACATATATGCGTTGCCAGCCATGTGCGCAGTCGTCAGATGAGGGGAACAAAGAACCTTCCTCTCTCTTTTTACTGTACACCTCTCAGAAGGTGCAGACGGACACCAGTTATAGCCTCAATCTTCATCTCTATACATCTTTCTCCCTCATCTCTTATCTCCTCTGAGGAAAACTAAGAGGATTCTCTCTCTCTGCTTGCATAGACTGACCCCAGAAGCGAAAAACTGATTTGAATACTCTCTCTCTTGATAATTATGTCACTCTGAATGTCTACAACAACCAGAAGGAACCTAATATACGTGGAACTTTAACTATGAGGATTGACTCTCTCTTACTACCAAGAAGGGGAAGAAAACATAAACTCTCATTCTCTAAAAAGAAGAAGGTAAAGAGGAGGAGGAAATACCTGCAAGAAACATTAGAGAAGAACAGAGCTTAACCCATTTATTTATACATACAAACTGGAAGATGCAAATCTTCTCGACATCCACCGCCACCAAACCTGCACATCGTCTCGATGGGCCAACTTGCAGATTTAGGAAGCAATTTTCATAATTATCCTGAAATTAAATCATAGAAAAGCATCAATTCTTTTTATAAACATCTTTTAACTTATCAAATTTTTAATCTTTTCAACATGCACATGAGGTTTCATTAAAATTAAATCTGGCAATGAAAACATATTAAAGTATAAAGGTAAGCTAGTAACCTGTTTAGTCAACAAACATTAATTTACATTTCATCCATTTATAAACTATGTAAAGATTATAAAACAGAATTCATTTTCATTCATTCAAATGCAGTTTTTGTCATATATATGCATTCACATATGAACAATCAAGCATGCCAAAGAAATCTACTAAATCTACTTGGACAGACAGCCGCCTTGTATGCCCAATTTTAATCTCTAGATGTGTTTTTTCAACCCTAGTTTTCTTCATATAAATATGATGTAAACTTCATATTGTTAATAAATGTAAATACCTTTTTGGGGTGAAAGAAGGTATAACTTCCATGTCAATATTTATTTTTTTTTTCGCTACTTTTTTGTTTTAAAGGGGAAAGGCTTAACCCCTTAATCCGAGCTAAGGATCTAGCTGCATGGACAAGAAAGATCTAGGTTTTCACAGACATGTATCATGCAACAATATGCTCCTACATATATACAACTACTTTCGTTATCTAATGAACTACAAAATCCTTCTATTTTTTAAAAATCTCACTTAATCTATAAATGTAGAAATATAAATTATGTTTATTTCCCTAATATGGTTAAATAGAGTCCTTTATAAATTAATATTCTTCATTCCAGATTATATAAATTAGTTTTATATGAATGCAAACAAAATACATAAAACAAAATTTTAAGACAAAGAAAAATACAACCTAAATCAATTTTATCTTCAATCTGCTTCATCTTCAATCTGCTCATCTTTATGCATCTTAATTTGTTCTTCAAAGACCTGTTAGAACTCAACCAGCAACAGCTAGACACGCAAAATTATTAAATTTCATATTCAAATCTTCTCTTGGTTTTCCTGCAAAAGAAACCCACACTAAAGAAATTCATTCATACATAATCAATCATGCTCATCATCAACTGTAAGCACTCATAAAGTAGAAGCTACAAAACAAGTAATCTTCATGATCATTTATTTTGCAAATAGAAATTCATATATTCTATTAAATTCATCTTCATCATGTCACAAATTTCATCATAAAAAATTCATAGTAGTTATAATTGTCATAAATAATGCATTCTTAATTTTAAGAATAGGTTTTTCAACCTATGTAACAAAGTTCATAAATTTTAGAAAAAATCATAATGTTCATAGTATTTTTAAATTGTATCCTTATAAATGAGCATCATATTTTGATATCAATGAAAAAAAATCATATCTGAATTATGAAAGTTCCTCTTACTCATCATATGGTATGACAATAAATCATCTTGATTGTATCATGTTTTCATGTTCTTCATATTAATCATAATCATATTTATATCATGTATATTTCTCCCTTTTAAAAGTATACCATCATAATTACTATAAACAAAATCATTTTGTTCAAAATTTTATCATTTCATTATAATAATGCTCTTCATAATTGTTCATCATAATAGATTTCTTCCCTTTTTATGAAAGGAAAAAAAATCATAAGATCTTCATAAATTTAGGAAATGACAAGCATATTAATCATTGCAAGCCTAATTTCAAACATGTTTTGTTTAATTTGAACAAACTTTGTGTTTTCATATTTTAGAATTCTTTTGATTAAACAAATCATAATGTAAACTTAAATCATAAGCTTTTAAACTAGCTTTTCAAACATTAAACTAACAATTTAGGTATATGTTTCTCAATTTTTAGGAAAACAGCATATATGCAGCAAGCAAAATCAAAATTTGAAATGTTTTATCTCCAATAAACAATTCCATCACAATAAAACTATTCACTTAAATTCTTCTCCTTTTTCTTACCTTTAGATGAGTTTTTGATATTATTTTCAATCTTCCATATGGCTTCTTGTACCATTTTCCCATATTCTTGTCATGTTCTGATTGAAGTTGAAGATTTTCGTCTTCAGATGTTTGTACTATTCTTTCATCATTTTTTCTCTTGGTCACAACCATTGTCATTTTCTATGGCTTTAGGTCCCTGTTTTTATCCCACATAAATGTCTTCATTTCCATTAATGGATTGTTCATTTTCATCATCTTTTATCCTGACATCTTCTTCTTTCTTAAACTTTTTCAATGTATCTTGATCCTTAGATTTAATTTGTAAGATCAATGTTATTCATAGATTTAGGTTTAATAAGGTTTTGATCATTGTCCAAACATTCACATTTAAGCACAATCTTGGTGTTCATAGAATGTAATTGACATACATTGCTTTTCTCCTTATGACTCTTAAGTTTCCATTGTTTTTGAAGTTTGGTTTTAGGACTTAATTTTTCTTGGTCAAAATAGTCTATCATTCCTCCTCTACCTAAGTTTAATCTCAATGGTAGATGCGTTTGATAATCACATATTTTCTGTTCACTTTCTAATACCAATTGTTGGCTACATGCTTTCTCATAGGCCATACAATTCCCATAAGTATAACCTAGTTGGTCACACCAGAAGCATCTTACAATTCTCTTCGGTCTTTGATATAAAGCCTTAGGATCAACTTTTCTATGATCGGGTAAAGGATTTTGGTCAATATAATACATAGATCTACTTTGAACTCGTACTTGATATCTATCTTTACATTCACATGTAGCACTTTCGTGTATTTCATTCTTTAACCTTTCAATGCTCTCTTTTAAACTTGCAATTTCATGACCAATCGTTTGAATGATGAAATTTCTTTTACATGATTTGCTAATGTTTCCATCTGTTTATTTAAATTGATAGTTCATAATGAAGAACTCCTTCTAAATTCCTAAACTCGTGATCAAATTGAGTATCCATTGACTTAAGATTTGCATTAAAATCAGATACTACTGTAGTTAAGATTGAAAGAAACGAGTTTAAGGACTCAAACTTGGAATTAAGCTTTAAATCTATAGATGAAATTAATCGTGCTTCCATATCATGTAGAAGATTCTCTACATTAGATGTCATTTTCATTTAATTATGTGCAAGCAAAAAGAATCCAAATATAAATACCTGGAATCTGAATCGAAGAAGAGGCTTTAAAGAGTGACTTGTGTATAAGTTTATACAATTTTTAATAGAATCAAAATCTAATACATCAGTTGCTAATGGATGATTGTGCAAACGTTCTTGCTTCTAATATCGATGAAAAGGTGGTGAGATGAGGATAGCTACTTGCCACTCTTCGTGGAGGCGCTCAGTTCCCTAGGGAACAGCCCTCAACACCTAGAAGAGTGCAAGGAGTCAAAGACAAAGCCACTGCTCCCACGGATGAAGAAGCTTCTGAGTTGCAAGGCCGTTTGTTCACGTCGGGTTCACCAATGTCGGGGCGTGAGAGATGCTCGGATGGTGGATCAAATCATCCGCCTAAATCGTTCGGCACACGCGGGGTGTCTGTAGCAGGACTCAGGCTTATGGATTTAAGGGCTCTAATGACACAACCATTTAAATAACCTATCTCTATGACGGAAAATAAGATAATTCTATAAAATGTACATAGTTTTAACTAGCTATGGACCGTAAGGACGGGCAGCCTCGTACATAGCAACAGCTTTCCTGATATGAGATTGAAACTTCCATAATGGGTTCTTCTACTAAACTTTCAGGTAACTAGAGGGTTCTGGTATGTCTAGAGTTGGCGGAACATTTTCAATATTTTCAATAGTACGAACTAACTTAGAAGACATCAAGGAAAGTATGGAAAATTAATGAAACAATATGATGCTAAACTGTTTGAATGAATTAATTGATATGCTAATGGTTCTAATCAATAAATCTAATACAACTGGAAGGCCTAAACAATTGGATAAATGTTTAGTCAATTGGATAGTTGACTAAATGAGAAATAAGATTTAAATGGATCTTTAGGCTGCCGCTTCACTTCAATTGTCTTCACTTCACTTTAATTGATTGTAATCTTCAATGTTTCTGCAAAAAAACATTAGCAACATTAGTAATATTACAAAATCAATAAGAACCTTGAAAGACATTAGTTACTTATCATTTTACATACAATACATAATAACACACACTCATGCTAACATTACATGCATATGTTAACATATAATCTTATACATACTAATATACTTCATAAATATGGTAACACACTTTTATACATGCATGCTAACACATTAATCATTCATACACATGCTCATGCATTAAAATACCTCATTTGTGTGCCTTCATGATCATGCACCCAACTATTTATGCAAACATACTTTAATGCATCCTAGCACATCCAATCTTTAGTTCCTATATGGAGATACATTCACAATCCTAACTTAAAACAATATACATGCATACACACATTCTCACATGAATATGCACATGCACACTTGCACTTCTGTAAACATACTTTTAATGCAAAATCATATGCATACTAGCAAGTAGATGTATGTATGCAAAGACATCCATGAGTTCTTTTATGTAGACAAACTCATTAAATGTACGCATATCCCATATATACTTCTAACTCATGCTTTCATAAGTAACTAGCTAAGCAAATTAATGTTTCATGCTCTCTAAATTTATGCATAATCAATACATTAAACTTTTAAGTATGCAATAGGAAACATAACAATTAAAAACTACTCAACTAATTGTCTTGCTCTCGTCCGCTCTCTCTCACTTTATCTCTCTCTCTCCCTCTTTTTTTCTCTCTTTTGCTTTCTCTCCCTCTCTCTTACCCTCTTACCTCTTTCTTCTCTTTTGCTTTCTCTCCCTCTCTCTTACTCTCTCTCTCTCTCTCTCCTCTCTTTTTCTCTTTCTCTCTCTCTCCTTCCTCCTCTCTCTCTCTCTCCTCTCTCTCTCTCTCTCTCTCTCTCTCTCTCTCTCTCTCTCTCTCTCTCTCTCTCTCTCTCTCTCTCTCTCTCTCTCTCTCTCTCTCTCTCTCTCTCTCTCTCTCTCTCTCTCCTCTCTCTCTCTCCTCTCTCTCTCTCTCTCTCTCTCCTCTCTCTCTCTCCTCTCTCTCTCTCTCTCTCTCTCTCTCTTCTCTCTCTCTCTCTCTCTCTCTCTCTCTCTCTCTCTCTCTTTCTTTCTCTATCTCTCTCCTTCTCTCTGCGCGCTGCCGCGCTCAGACAGAGGAGGGGAGGGAGAGTGTTTCTCTCTCTCTCTCTCTCTCTCTCTCTCTCTCTCTCTCTCTCTCTCTCTCTCTCTCTCTCTCTCTCTCTCCTCTCTCTCTCTCTCTCTCTCTCTCTCTCTCTCTCTCTCTCTCTCTCTCTCTCTCTCTCTCTCTCTCTCTCTCTCTCTCTCTCTCTCTCTCTCTCTCTCTCTTCTCTTCTCTCTCTCTCTCTTCATCTCTCTCTCCCTCTCTCTCTTCTCTCTCTTCTCTCTCATCTCTCTCTCTCTCTCTCTCTCTTCCTCTCTCTCTCTCTCTCTCTCTCTCTCTCTCTCTCTCTCTCTCTCTTCGGCGCTGTGCGCGCAGACCGTGGAGGGAAAGGGAGAGAATCTTTTCTCTCTATCACTGTCAGACCGCCGCCAGAAAGCATGAATTTCGCTATCTCCTTCTTTAATTGCACATATATGCGTTGCCAGCCATGTGCGCAGTCGTCAGATGAGGGGAACAAAGAACCTTCCTCTCTCTTTTTACTGTTACACCTCTCAGAAGTGCAGACGGACACCAGTTATAGCCTCAATCTTCATCTATATACATCTTTCTCCCCTCATCTCTTGTCTCCTCTGAGGAAAACTAAGAGGATTCTCTCTCTCTGATTGCATAGACTGACCCCAGAAGCAAAAAACAGATTTGAATACTCTCTCTCTTGATAATTATGTCACTCTGAATGTCTACAACAACCAGAAGGAACCTAATATATACGTGGAACTTTAACTATGAGGATTGACTCTCTCTTACTACCAAGAAGGGGAAGAAAACATAAACTCTCATTCTCTAAAAAGAAGAAGGTAAAGAGGAGGAGGAAATACCTGCAAGAAACATTAGAGAAGAACAGAGCTTAACCCATTTATTTTATACATACACAACACATTTGTAAACCATTCCTTTGATTTTACTTTATTTCCTCATCCTCACTTTTCCCCATCAACATTCACCACACTTTAATTAACTTTTCTCACACAACCTCTCTTTTAATTACCCTCACACTCACCACTCTTTGTACACACCTTTTTTACACTTTAAATGCATATTTTTTTTTCTACCACTCTTTTAACTTGCACTCTCAACTACCACACTTTGAAACTATTCACTTTAACCACTTTAGTTACACATTCAACTCACACCACACTTTAATCACTACTTACATACACCATTCATTATTTATCCACTTCTTTTCATTTTAATTGAATTATCCTAAATTGCTTAATTTAAATAATCCATTTAAATTAACCTTAGTTTATGATTTTAATTCTTTAGAACCTTAGAAATAAAGGTACATACACTATTTAATTAATAAATTAAACCATATTTTATTTTTGTAAGTTAATCAATGTTTAGATATAGATCAATTTCATTAAATGTTAATTATTTTAACCCTTGAAACATCCTAAAACCCTTAGAAAACCTACTTAAAACCCATCAAAACCCTATTGAAACCCTTTGAAAAACATTGATAACCCATTAAAATCTTTTTGATCCCTTGTAAACCCTAACATGAACCCATTAGAATCTTTTGAGACCCTTCAGATGAACCTAATTGACATAAAATCATATGAACTTAGAAAACCCTAGGGTTAAATACCCATGAATCAAGCATGTATAAATATGAAATACTCATTAATTAAGTAATTAGGGTAAACCCTAATAAGAACATAGATTTTGCTTTATCATCCATACCTGTAAACACTTCAAAAGTAGTTAATTCAATCCAGAACAACTATTCAACAGTGAAAAAGAGGTTTAGAATTCACCAATTAAGTTGTTTTCATTTTCTCTGGTCATCAACTGGAAGATGCAAATCTTCCCGACAACGAGATCCTTTCTAGCTATTTCTTGTATCCAGTTCATATCCCTGAAGGGAATTCTTGTAACCAAAATATCTTGTTTCCTACCTACGATCCCGGGTTGTGGGATCTCCTATATCATCTCTAGTCTAGTTTTCCATACCTATCGGTCCCGGGTTGTGGGATATCTTGCATCGATCACATATTCTTGTATCATTTTACCTACGTGGGTGTTCTTGTAAATCACAAGTGTATTTTCGAAATCTTGTCTATTGTAGTCAAAGAGCACAATCTAGTGCTCCCATGACACAATGCATCTCATTGTAGATGGCACTAATGAGCTGGTTTTGCATGATGTAAGGCATGTACCAAGCATCAAGAAAAGTATATTGTCCGTTGGGCAAATGGATATGCATGGATATCGTACCCTCTTTGAGAAGGGGTCATGGAATCTTATCAAAGGCTGTAAGATGATTGTTAAATGTATAAAGAAAGGAACTCTTTATTGCTTGCATGGTAAAGCCTTCTTGGGAAATTTTATTGCTTTGAATGAAATACATTCACGTAAATCCTAAAACCCAAAATCCCTAACACTAAACATTTAACCCTAAAACCTAAACCTTAAACCCTAAATCCATAACCCAAAACATCAAACCCTTAATCCCAAATCCCAAACCCTAAACCCTTAATCCTAACCCCTAAACCCTAAACCCTAAACCCTAAATCTTGATCCCTAAACCCTAAATTCTAAACCCTAAACCCTAAACCTAAAATCTAAACCCTAAATCCCAAACCCTAAACCCTAAATCCCAAACCCTAAACCCTAAATCCCAAACCCTAAACCCCAATCCCTAGACCCTAAACCCTAAATCCTAGATCCTAAACCATAAATCCTAAACCGTAGACCCTAAACCCTAGAACTTAAATCATAAACCCTAAACCCTAGAACCTAAATCATAAACCCTAAACCTTAAACCCTAAACTCTAAACCCTACACCGTGCCCCTCAACCCTAAATCCTTAATCCCAAACCCAAAACCCTAAGCCCTAAGCCCTAATCCCTAAACCTAAACCCTAGTCATCAAACTCTAAACCCTATACTCTAAAACCATAAGCCCTAAGACCTAAACCCTAAACCCTAAACCCTAAACTCTACAACCTAAATAATAAACCATAAACCCTAGATCCTAAATTCTACACCCTAAACTCTAAACTCTAAACCATAAACTCTAAAAACTCTACACTAAACAATAACCCATCAGCCCCTAAAGCCTAAACCCTAAACCCTAAACCCTACATCCTATACCCTAAACCCTAGACCCTACGATCGAATCATAAATCCTAAGCCCTAAAGCCCTAACCCTAGACCCTAGAATCTTAGCCCTAAACCCTAGACACTTAACCCTAAATTATAAAGCCCTAACCCTAAACCCTAGACCTTTAACCCTAAATCCTAGACCCTTAACCCTAAACCCTAAGACATAAACCCTAAACCCTAAACCCTAAACCCTAAACCCTAAACCCTAAATCCTAAACCATAAACCCTAAAACCTAAGCCCTAAACCCTAAATCCTAAATCTTGT
Organism: Ceratopteris richardii; assembly: GCA_020310875.1. NCBI lineage: Eukaryota > Viridiplantae > Streptophyta > Polypodiopsida > Polypodiales > Pteridaceae > Ceratopteris > Ceratopteris richardii. The sequence goes on along the minus strand of CM035417.1, from coordinate 89,305,973 downwards.
TGGAGTTAGACGTCTGCGGAAGCACGCGAACAGCACAAGGAAGAGGAAGAAGCTTGGAGCACAACACACAAGACTGAATGTATTACTAGAGAATGTACAAAGATAAGTAGCCCATTAGGGCAATAGGCGTATATACAAGCCGGGGGAAAAAAACCTCCTAAAGAGGGAAAAAAGTGCCCCGGCGGTCCTAGAGTGTTCACACACATCACTACCTAAATATATCAACAAATCCCCCCTGGGAGTGATGCGGTGAACAAGGAGCTGGCACTCATGTATAAGGAAGTGCCGAGCTATGTGGAAATCACTCCACAAAAGGAAGTAAGCCCAAAGCTTTGTGGAAAGCTTCAAACTTCTCCCTAGGCAGAGCCTTCGTGAAAAGGTCTGCAATGTTCTCCTGCGTGAAAATGCCAAGCTGATCTCCCCAGCAGAGAACCTCTCCCTGACATAGTGATAATGCACCTCAATGTGCTTAGTGCGAGCATGGAACACAGGGTTCCTCGCAACTGCCAATGCGCTCTGACTGTCAGTGAAGATGGTGGTGGCAGAAGACTGGCCAACACCCAAATCAGCCATAAGGCGTCTGAGCCACACACACTCAACAGTCGCTGTGAAAGCTGCCCTATACTCAGCCTCACAACTGGAAGTGGCCACAGTAGGCTGCTTCTTGCTCAACCAAGATATACATGAGCTACCAAGCATGAAGCAAAAACCACTGGTGGACACACGAGTGTCATAGCAACCAGCCCAATCTGAGTCAGAAAAAGCATGCAAATATGGCGGTAGTGATCCCCCCTTGGGATAAAACAACCCAAGTAGCCGAGTACCACTCAAGTAGCGAAAGATGCGCTTAACCGCTTTCCAATGTGTGACTCCTGGGCAATGCATAAACCTGCTCATCTGTGAGACAGCAAACTGAATATCTGGCCGAGTAATGCATAAGTAAATCAAGCATCCAACAGCCTGCTGATAGAGAACAGCATCAAATGCATCTCCAGCATCATGAAGACTCAATCGTAAACCTGTCTCCATAGGAGTGGCAATAGGCTTACAGTCTTCAAGGCCAAACGCTGCAATAATGTGTCAATATATTTCGTTTGACACAAAGCCATTCCACCATCAACTTGCATAAACTGAATGCCCAAATAGTGATGCAAATGCCCCAAATCAGACATCTCAAATGAGGCATGCAAATCAGCCTTGAAATCAGCAATATGCTTCTCAAGAGGACCAGTGAGCAGCATGTCGTCTACATAGACAACAATGATCAAAAGCACATCATTAGCACGCTTAACATATAAGGTGCTTTCAGTTGGACTCTTCTCAAAACCATGTGCAATCAGATAGGCATGTATTTTTTCATACCAAGCACGTGGTGCTGCTTTAAAACCATATAACGCCTTCTTTAACCTGCACACCTGGTTTTCATGCCCTTTCTGCACAAAGCCACGGGGCTGAAAAACATACACTTCTTCATGCAAGTCACCATTCAGAAATGCTGTTTTAATGTCCAACTGATGTACATTCCAACCATGATGGGCTGCAAGTGCACAAATGCTCCGAACAGTAGTCATACGGCATGTAGGTGCAAAGGTCTCATCAAAATCAATGCCTCTTTCCTGCGCATAACCCTTTGCAACAAGCCTAGCCTTATACCTGTCAACTGTACCATCAAGTTTACGCTTCAGCTTGTATACCCACTTAGTGCCAATGGCCTTCTTGCCAGGAGGCAAGTCACATAAAGACCATGTACCATTCTTCATTATAGCATCATATTCAGATTGCATAGCAGCCATCCAATTTTCTGAATTTTGTGCTTCATCAAAAGAAACAGGCTCATTCTCATCACAGAGACTAGATGCAGCCATAGCATAGCAATCTGATGCAAAGGAGGTACTATGAGAGCCTGAACGAGTACGATATGACAAAGGTGCATCTAATTTGCTGTCACGCAAAGTCTGCACCAGCCATTTTGGCATAGTTTTTGCCTGTTCAATATCAGCTCTCTCATCAACAAGTGCATCATGTAAATCTGCATCAGAAATGGCATGATCTGCATCATCATATGAAACCTGCAAAGGCTGAGAAGTTGCCTCATTAGGGACCAGCGCTAGCCTGTCCACCTGTAAAAAGAGGCATCAAAGTATCATACATGTCTTTGGAGCTAACAGATGTCTCCTTAGTACATGAAAGTAATGGCTGAATAGCATCTTCCACAAAGACAACATCACGGCTAACCAGAATGCGTTTAGTCTGTGGATGATACAGACGATAGCCTTTACTTTCAGAACTGTACCCAACAAAAATACATTTTACTGCCTTATCATCCAATTTTCTGCGATGTTGTTCAGGCACTAATGCATATGCCAAACAACCAAAAACACGCAGATGAGCAACAGATGGCTTGCGGTCATGCCAAGCCTCATATGGAGTGATAGACTGCAACGCTTTCGTGGGACACCTGTTCAGTACATATGCTGCACACATGACAGCCTCAAGCCAGAAACTATGTGGTAAAGCCTGACTTTTGACCATGCACCTCGCCATCTCCATGAGTGACCTGTTCTTTCGTTCAGCAACTCCATTCTGTTGAGGTGTATACGGCACTGTACACTGGTGTTTTATCCCACGTTCAGCCAAAAATGCATTAAAATCTGAAGACATATATTCCCCCCCTCGATCAGAACGGAGGGTGCCCATTTTACATGCTGACAGATTTTCAACCAAAACCAAAAACTGTTTGAAGGACATGAACACTTCGGACTTTGCTTTGAGTGGATATACCCATGCATGCCTGGAAAAATCATCAATGAAAGTCAGGAAGTAAAGGTAATTTCCAGAAGAGGGTGTCTGCATAGGACCACAGACATCACTATGTACAAGCTGCAATTTCTGCATAGCCCGAACTGAACCATCTTTTGGAAAGGAAGAACGCTGCATTTTTCCCAAAATACAGCCTTCACAAACATGTTTTCCAGGTGCCTCAAGTTTGGGCAAAGAGGACACCATTTCAAATTTCTGCAGGCGTAACAAACTAGCAAAATTCAGATGACCAAAGCGTGCATGCCAAAGCTTTGCATCTGACATAGCCTGAGAATCATGAACTGCACATGCCGAATCATTCACAGATTTTTCATAGTCTATGAGCTTATACAGCCCACGACATAAAATGCCAGAAGCAATAATCACATCGCCATTTGAGAGATCATGGACTGTACACCTGTCATCAACGAATTTCACAACCAAGCCAATCTTGGCTAATGCAGAAACTGATAACAGGTTCTTTTTGATCCCTGGCACAAATAAAGCATCTGACAAAGTGAAAGAACTACCATCAGCAGTAGTCAGAATGATCTTACCAACTCCCATAACAGGATAAGAGGAGTTATTGGCGCATGTGACAGTATTCCCTATAGGGGCAGGCTCGAGTGAAGAGAAGAAACTACGCTGCGAGGTAATATGTTTGGTTGCCCCACTGTCAAAGTACCAAACATCTGAGTCTACTGCAGACATGCACTGATCATGAGAAGATGGGTCAAAACTGCAAACAGTAGTAAACGCCCATTCTTCTTCCTGCACAAGATTTGCAGACTCTGTTTTTGGTGTAGAGGCCTCTGCAACAACCATTCCAGCCTCTTTCTTCTTTGCCTCTTTAGCAGCCAGTTTTGGACAGTTCTTTATAATATGTTCATTTCCTTTACAGTACTTGCAGAACAATTTCTGCTTTTCTGATTTCTTCTCATCTTTATCCTGGTTCTTCGATTGTGCAGCATTTGCAGATTTCTGCTTACTAGTAGAAGAGCTCCATTTTCCTTTGCCCTTCTCACTAGCCAGGAAAGCTTGATCTGCAACACACATAATGGACCTGTTCTGCCTGGACTGGTCTTCCTGCAACAGAACATAGACTAATTCCTCAAATGACAAGGCATTCGGATTGCCTTTCATCATCAATCGAAGAGTAGAGGCAAAACTCTGATATGAATCAGGAAGGCCATTCAGAACGGTCTGCACAAGTGAGCTATCTGGTATAACCTCATCAGCAGAAATCAATTGTTCCTTCAGGTCTTTGATCTTTGTAAGAAAACTGTCCATCGAATCACCTTCATTCATGTGCTCACTCTCCAACTGTTTTCGGAGGTAAGCAACACGAGCCTCATTCCTAGCCTGGTACAAAGTGGTAAGTGTATCCCAAGCATCCTTTGCTGTTCTGCAAGAGCGAATGTGAGGAATAATGGCACGTTTGACAGACAAAGCTATCAATGCATGTGCCTGGGCATCTCTGCCATCCCAACGAATCTGCTCTGCAGTAGGTGCAACAGAAATAGCAGCACGAACAGGAATCTGCGGAATATCATCTTCGACACCATCTTCATCAGCTCCAACACCTGTATTTGCAGTACCTGTCGTTACAGGTGTAACAGGACGTCTTTCAACACCCTGCACAATGTTCCACAATCCTTTTGCAACCAGTACATGTCGCATCATATAAGCCCATAATGGGTAGTTGGTACCATCCAACTTATCCTCAACAGCCAACATACGGAATACATCACTGCTTTCAGCCATGGCCGGTGACTAAAATACCTTGATGCAGAAAATTGACTGTATCTCAAAAAGTTGAACAGAACTGCCCAGACGAGTTCTGCTAGACCTGTAGCAGACTTCGAGACGCTTAAACTGGCAAACAGAAACTGGTATATACCTTTGGCACAAAAGGACGAAATAGCCTGCACAAGCACTGCGATAGTGCGTTCGGAGGCCGAAACGAGCTCAGAGTATGCTCACCAAATTTTGTGCGAATCTGAGACTTCAAACGGAGGAGTGTCGACGGCGCCCTAGAAGAATCAACGACCTGCTATGATACCAATTGTTGGAGTTAGACGTCTGCGGAAGCACGCGAACAGCACAAGGAAGAGGAAGAAGCTTGGAGCACAACACACAAGACTGAATGTATTACTAGAGAATGTACAAAGATAAGTAGCCCATTAGGGCAATAGGCGTATATACAAGCCGGGGGAAAAAAACCTCCTAAAGAGGGAAAAAAGTTCCTCGGCGGTCCTAGAGTGTTCACACACATCACTACCTAAATATATCAACAAATCTTAAACCCTAAATCCTAAACCCTAAACCTCAAACCCTAATCCCTCAACAAACTCTAAGCCCTATACCCTAAACCCAAAGCATTAAACCTAAAAGCTAAACCCAAATCCCAAAAACCTAAACCCTAGAACCTAAAACCTAAACACTTAATCCTAAATCCTAAACCATCAACAATAAATCCTAAACCTTATATCCTAAAACCCTAATCCCTAGACTCTAAACCCTAAAATCTTGAACCCTAACCCCTAAATGTTGAACCCTAAACTCAAAACCCTAAACCCAAAACTCTAAACAAACCCTAAACCTTAAACCGTTTAGAAAATTCTCGGCTTTGTACATTTAGATGATCCTCCCATCAAAAAAAATTAGGTTCATAGATTCAAGTATGTATTAGAACTTACTACATATAAGAATATAATCAAAATAGTAGATGTAGATAAGTTACTTAAAATTCTTATAAATATCTCTGGAAATGGTTTTAACTTATCCGAGAGTGATGGGTTAGGACCATTTAGAAGTGGATTGATGTAATTGAATATATATGTGAATCAAACATCTTTTTTTATTATGGTTTTAAATTTAAATATTATGTTAATGTTATAAAGTTGTTTCTTTCACTTGAAGTGTTATGGTGTTGTGTGCAATGATAATATCGATTGTAATGTACAGTGATGATGTGGATTTCAATAATTAACATATACAATTATATGATATGGATTTTAATTTGAATGTTATGATGTGGATGATGTTGATTTGATGTTAATTCAAAGATTATGATATGGGTTGATATAGCAATGATGATGTGAATTTCAAAAGTTAAGATGCTTAGTGCTATAATATGGATTTTAATTCAAATGTTATCATGTGGATGATATCGATTGAATATTAATTTAAAGATTATGATATCGATTGATATAGTAGTGATGATGTGGACATGGAAAGTAAATATGTGCAATGGTATTATATGGATTTTAATTCAAATGTTATGATGTGCATAATGTCGAATGATTTTTAATTTAGAAATTAAGATGTATACTTATATTATGTGGATTTTGATTCAAATCTTATGATGTGGAATGTCATGATGATATCGTATGATGAATGATCGTGTTATTATATTACATGATATATTGCAGTTCTAGAAGTAAAAAATTAAAAATTCCAAATATGAATAATCAACCTCATTATGTTAAATCTAAAAGAATTTTAGATGAATAAAATACAACGTAAAATCTTTTGTATCTGAAATACTTTCAATAAAAAAAAAATTCGTCCTAAAAGATTTTTAATCTAGAATATTTTCGATCTAAAATGTTTTCAATCTAAACCATTTTCAATCTAAAACCTTTTCAATCTAAAACCTTTTCAATCTAGAGCCTTTTCAATCTAAAATATGTTTGATCAAAAACCTTTTTGATCAAAAATATTTTTGATAAAAAAGTTTCAATCGAAAGCACCTTCTATCAAAAAATCTCCGAATTGTCGTGCAAAAACTATTCGGACTTGTCCAAATAAGTTGATGTGGCACCGAATAATTTGTTCAAATAATAAGCGGTCATCAAAAAATTTTGTAATTATTCACGAATAATAAAATCATCGAATAACAAATAATGCAACCTATATATATATATTTGAGTGGGATAACTTGCATTAGTCAGGTCTTGTGACTAAGTGGAGTGACCAAAATCTCTTGGGTTCATTTTGTAGGTACTCAAAAAAGCATTGATTTGAGGAAACAAAGGTATATGTGAGTATACTTATGAGGCCATCCAAGCTGCATAGGGGAATGGAACATTCTCTTATCAATAGGCATATATAAAAGCTTGGTGGAAAGAACCTCCTAGAGAGGGATAAACTTTTGAGGACATCCATAAGTGTGTTCATATACATCACTACCAAAATTTATAAATATGGCTCACATTAAACATTGGATATTGAATTTGAACACCTTTTGAAAGTGAGAGGTGACAAGCCATCTTTCCTGTCTGATTAAGTACTATGAATGGACCACAATATGTTATAACTTTGAACATGGACATGTTCTCATGGTTTAAAATTTCATAAGCACCTTAAGATATACTTCTTGGAACAATTCAAAAATTATATATTGTCTTTCAGGATTCACATAAGACCTAGCTCTATCTTGAGCTTTCCCTAATATAGAATAGAAATGGCTAGGCAAAAGTTAAGTTGAATGAAACTTCCTAGTATTTATGCACTTAATGAAACAAATACAACCATGTACATTGTAAATAGGTAGAGTGTAGTAAGAAACCTAATCCTCCACACTTCAAATTATTTGGTTGTGTGTGTGTGCATTATGGTATATGTACCCACAAATTAAGGCTAGTTGCAAACACACAAAAAATAAAACTTCAAATGTATGGAATATTCTAAAACTAAAACTAAAACTAAAACACATAGTGTAATTGAGTACTCCATAAAGTGCATGGAATATTCTTTAACAAAAGAGAAACAAAAAACATACCCAAAAAGTGTCAAAGTTGTTGTTCAACAGATAAGGAAATGTAGGAAACAGTCATTTGTCAACAACACAATGTGGAATAGCAGCAGCATATCAACAAGAAACGATCCCAGTTAACAGTTTGTGGTTGACATTTTATATACTCATCAAATCTCCACAATGGATGGACTATGTGAATATTCTACTCCTCGAATCTTCACAATGTGAATATTTTTGGCTTTGTCAATATTTTACTCCTCGAATCTCCACAATGGATGGACTATGTGAGCATCAACATGGATTGGTTTGTAAAGCCAATCCCACCTCCTCTCCACTGCATCATGGAACTCACGTTTTCTAAAAAATTTAATGTACAAAAATACACAAACAATGTATTAGAATCTAGCTCAAGAGGAAAAAGTGAATGTGAAAATATGTAAAATTATAAATAGTCACGCTATCTTTGAGAGTCCACCAATGTTCCTGATGCATCATTGTATACTACCATTGTATTTGTATTAAAGTCCAAGTGTACTTCCTTCCAAATCCTCATCCAAATTCTTCCAAGCATTGGAACATTCCGATTTCCTATGAACATTTTGAATTCCATGAAGTGGGTACAAATCTGAAGATGATTACATGCTCACTCTCCCTCAAATCCACATCAATAGAGATGCACCTTCACATTCAATACCCGACCAAAAAAGTCGAACTTAATTCCTACAGAGGTCGCATAAAAATAAGTTACTAATGTGGATATAACTAATGTCTTACCTAATGTCAAGAAAGAACTGTGTATATGAACACTCATTACTAGCAAGTGGCACACTTTTGCCCTCCATAGCCAAGCTCCCATAACTCTCAGTCACTAGGCTTTCACCCTCTTGCTCACATGTTGAGCTCTTCAAGCTTGTTGCTTGCTTGCCATCCTGCCCTCTCACATCACTAATATAACCTTCCAAAGTTCAATTCTCACCTCCAACAATGACACATTGAGGGGCTCAAACCCTAATTTTATGAAATTGTCAAAATTATCAAGATGGTCAACATGCTCAAAATGTTTTTAGATTATCTAATAGATCTCATCAAGAGCTATTTATTGATATATAGTACTTCACCATCAGAGATCATTTAGGGGATCAAAATCCTAACCGTAATTATTAGAATAAAGGTTCCTAACCAAACGACACACATCAGATATATTCTTGCAATATATATATGTATGTATGTATATATATATATATATATATATATATATATATATATATATATATATATATATATATATATATATATATATATATATATATATATATATATATATATATATATATATATATATATATAGCTTGCATTATTCGTTATTCGATGATTCAATTATTCGTGAATAATTACAAAATTTTTTGATGACCCCTTATTATTTGAACGAGTTATTTGGTGCCACATCAACTTATTTGGACAAGTCCGAATAGTTTTTGCACGACAATTTGGAGATTTTTTGATCGAAGGCGCTTTCAATCGAAACTTCTTTTATCAAAAATGTTTTTGATGGAAAAGGTATTTGATCAAAAATATTTTAGATTGAAAAGGTTTTAGATTGAAAAGGTCTTAGATTGAAAACCTTTTATATTGAAAACATTTTAGATCGAAAATATTTTAGATTAAAAATCTTTTAGGACGAAAATATTTTAGATTAAAAATCTTGTAGGATGAAAATATTTTTTATCGAAAATATTTTGGATACAAAAGTTTTTACATTGTATTCTATTCATCTTAAATTCTTTGAGATTTAACATAATCAGGTTGATTATTCATATTTGGTATTTTTTATTTTTTACTTATAGAACTGCAATATATCAAGTAATATAATAACACTTGATCATTCATCATACGATATCATCACGACATTCCACATCATAAGATTTGAATCAAAATCCACATAATATAAGTACACATTTTAATTTCTAAATTAAAAATCATCCGACATTATCCACATCATAACATTTGTATTAAAATCCATATAATACCATTGCACATATTAACTTTTCATGTCCACATCATCACTACTATATCAATCCATATCATTATACTTAATTTAATATTCAATCGATATCTACATCTACTATTTTGATTATATTCTTATATGTAGTAAGTTCTAATACATACTTGAATTTATGAACCTCATTTTTATTGATGGGAGGATCATCTAAATGTACAAAGCTGAGAATCATCTAAAAGGTTAAGATTTAGGGTTTGTTTAGAGTTTAGGGTTTATGGTTCAACATTTAGGGGTTAAGGTTACGGATTTTAGGGTTCAAGATTTTAGGGTTTAGAGTCTAGGGATTAGGCTTTTAGGATATAAGGTTTAGGGTTTATTGTTGATGGTTTAGGATTTAGGATTAAGGGTTTAGGTTTTAAGTTTTAGGGTTTAGGGTTTAGGTTTTTGGGATTTGTATTTAGGTTTTAGGTTTAATGCTTTGGGTTTAGGGTATAGGGCTTAGAGTTTGAGGTTTAGGGTTTGGGGTTTAGGATCTAAGGTTTAGGATTTAGGATTTAGGGTTTAGGGTTTAGGCTTTCGGCTTTAGGGTTTAGGTTTTAGGGCTTAGGGTTTAAGAGTTTAGAGTTTAGGGTTTAGGGTATATATTTATGGTTAGGGCTTAAGGCTTTGGGTTTTGGGTTTAGGGTTTATGTCTTAGGGTATAGGGTTAAGGGTCTAGGGTTTAGGGTTAGGGATTTATGGTTTAGGGTTAAGGGTCTCGAGTTTAGGGTTAGGGCTTTAGAGTAAGGGCTTTAGGGTTTAGGGTTAAGGTTCTAGGGTTTAGGATTAGGGCTTTAGGGTTTAGGGTTTATGATTTGGATCCTAGGATCTCGGGTTTAGGGTATAGGATGTAGGGCTTACAATTTATGGTTTAGGCTTTAGGGCTGATGGCTTAGGGTTTAGTGTAGAGTTTTTTGTAGTGCTTGTGCAGGCTATTTCATCTTTTTGTGCCAAACATATATACCAATTTCGGTTCGCCAGTATAAGCGTCTTCAAGTCTGCTACAGATTTAGTAGAATTTGTCTCGGCAAATCTATTCAACTTTTTGAGATACAGTCAATTTTTTGCATCAAGGAATTTCAGTCACTGGCCATGGCTGAAAGCAATGATGTATTTCGTATGTTGGTTGTTGAGGATAAGTTGGATGGTACCAACTACCCATTGTGGGCTTATATGATGCGACATGTATTGGTTGCAAATGGAGTGTGGAACATTGTGGAGGGTGTTGAAAATGTCCTATCACACCCGCAACTGTTACAACTGCAGGTACTGAAGCTAATGTAGAAGGTGTCGAAGATGATGATATTCTGCATATTCCTGTTCGTGCTACCGTTTCTGTTGCACCTACTGCAGAGCAAATTCGTTGGGATGGTACAGATGCCCAGGCACATGCATTGATAGCTTTGTCTATCAAACCTGCCATTATTCCTCACATTCGCTCTTGCAGAACAACTAAGAATGCTTGGGATACACTTACTACATTGTACCAAGCTAGGAATGAGGCTCGTGTTGCTTACGTCCAAAAATGGTTGGAGAGTGAGCACATGAATGAAGGTGATTCTATGGACAGTTTTCTAACAAAGATCAGAGACTTGAAGGAACAATTGATTTCTACTGATGAGGTTATACCAGATAGCTCACTTGTGTAGACCATTTTGAATGGTCTTCCTGATTCATATCAGAGTTTTGCTTCTACTCTTCAGATGATGATGAAAGGCAATCCAAATGCCTTGTCATTTGAGGAGTTAGTCTCTGTTCTGTTGCAAGAGGATCACTCCAGGCAAAACAGGTCCATTATGCGTGTTGCAGATCAAGCTTTCTTGGCTAGTTAGAAGGGCAAACGAAAATGGAGCTCTTCAAGTAAGCAGAAATCTACTAATTCTGCACAATCAAAGAGGGAAGACAAAGATGAAAAGAAATCAGAAAAGCAGAAATTGTTTTGCAAGTACTGTAAAGGAAATGATCATATCATAAGGAACTGTGCAAAACTGGTTGCTAAAGAGGCAAAGAAGAAAGAGGTTCGAATGGTTGTTGCAGAGGCCTCTACACCAAAAACAGAGTCTGCTAATCTTGTGGAGGAAGAAGAATGGGCGTTTACTATTGTTTGGAGTTTTGACCCATCTTCTCATGAGCAGTGCATGTCTATAGTAGACTCAGATGTTTGGTACTTGGATAGTGGGGCGACCAAACATATTACCTGGCAGCGCAGTTTCTTCTCTTCACTCGAGCCTGCCTCCACAGGGAATACTGTCACATGCACCAACAACTCCTCTTATCCTATTATGTGAGTTGGTAGGATCATTTTGACTACTACTGATGGTAGTTCTTTCACTTTTTTAGATGCTTTGTTTGTGCCAGGGATCAAGAAAAATCTGTTATCAGTTTCTACATTAGCCAAGATTGGCTTGGTTGTGAAACTTTTTGATGACAAATGTAGAGTTCATGATCTGTCAAATGGCGACGTGATTATTGCTTCTGGCATTTTATGTCGTGGGCTATATAAGCTCATAGTCTATGAAAGATCTGTAAATGATTCGGCATGTGTAGTACATGATTCTCAAGCTGGCATGCACGCTTTCGTCATCTAAATTTTGCTAGTTTACTGTGCTTGCAGAAACTTGAACGCATATTGCTCAGTTTAAGGCTGATTTGCATGCCTCATTTGAGATGTCTGATTTGGGGCATTTGCATCACTATTTGGACATTCATTTTATGCATGTTGATGGTGGAATGGCTTTGTGTCAAATGAAATATATTGACACATTATTGCATCATTCTGGCGTTGAAGACTGTAAACCTATTGCCACTCCTATGGAAACAAGTTTACGATTGAGTCTTCATGATGTTGGAGATGCATTTGATGTTATTCTCTATCAGTAGGTTATTGGATGCTTGATTTACTTATGCATTACTCGGCCAGATATTCAATTTGTTGTCTCACAGATGAGCAGGTTTATGCATTGTCCAGGTGTCAAGCATTGGTAGGTGGTTAAGCGCATCTTTCGCTATTTGAGTGGTATCTGGCTACTTGGGTTGTTTTATCCCAAGGGGGGACCACTACCGCCAGATTTGCATGCTTTTTTTACTCTGATTGGGCTGGTTGCTATGACACTCGTGCGTCCACCAGTGGTTTTTGCTTCATGCTTGGTAGCTCATGCATATCTTGGCTCAACAAGAAGCAGCCTATTGTGGCCACTTCTAGTTCTGAGGCTGAGTATAGGGCAACTTTCATAGTGATTGTTGAGTGTGTGTGGCTCAGACGCCTTATGGTTGATTTGGGTGTTGGTCAGTCTTCTGCCACCACCATCGTCACGGACAGTCAGAGCAGATTGGGAGTTGTGAGGAACCCTGTGTTCCATGCTCCCACTAAGCACATTGAGGTGCATTATCACTATGTTAGGGAGAGGTTCTCTGCTAGGGAAATCAGTTGTGCATATGTGCCCATGCAGGAGAACATTGGAGACCTTTTCACAAAGGCTCTCCCTAGAGAGAAGTTTGAAGCTTTTCGCAAAGCTTTGGGCAAGGTACTTCCTTTTGTGGATTGATTCCACATAGCTTGGCACTTCCTTATACATGAGTGCCAACTCCTTGTTCATCGCATCACTCCCATGGGGATTTGTTGAGATATTTAGGTGGTGATGCGTGTGAACACACTAGGACTGCTATGCCACTTTTTTCCCTCTTTAGGAGGTTTTTTTCCCCGGCTTGCATATACACCTATTGCCCTAATGGGCTACTTATCTTTTGTACATTCTCTAGTAATACATTTAGTATTGTGTGTTGTGCTCCAAGCTTCTTCTTCTTCTTTGGGGTTTTTCGCATGCTTCCGTAGACGTCTAACTCCAACAGGATTTAGGGTTAAGGGTTTAGGATTTAGGGTCTAGGGTTTGGGGTTTAGGGTTTGGGATTTAGGGTTTAGGGTTTAGGTTTAGGATTTAGGGTTTATAATTTAGGGTTTATGGCTGAGGATTTAGGGTTTAGGGTTTAGGTTTTAGGTTTAGGGTTTAGGGTTTAGAATTTAGGGTTTAGAGATCATGATTTAGGGTTTAGGGGGTTAGGATTAAGGGTTTGGGGTTTGGGGTTTTGGATTAGGGGTTTGGGGTTTTGGGTTTAGGATTTAGGGTTTAGGGTTTAGGTTTTAGGGTTTAGGGTTTAATGTTTAGTGTTAGTGATTTTGGGTTTTAGGATTTACATGAATGTATTTCATTCAAAGCAATAGACTTTCCCAACAAGGCTTTACCATGCAAGCAATAAAGAGTTCCTTTCTTTATACATTTGACAATCATCCTAGAGCCTTTGATAAGATTCCATGACCCCTTCTCAAAGAGGGTACTATATCCATGCATATCCATGTGCCCAACGGACAATAGGCTTTTCTTGATGCTTGGTACATACCTTACGTCATGCAAAACCAGGTCATTAGTGATATCTACAATGAGATGCATTGTGCCAATGCCTTCAATGGAACAAAAATGGTTATTTCTAAGATATTCATGTCCATGGATACCTACATGAAAGGTAGTTAAACACTTTTTAATAGGAGTAAACATTGATCAAGATTAAACTTGTTTGCAAAACATGACTGAGTCAAGCATAATAGATACTAGTATTTTAACACTAGTGTTGTACTTGGACACTTGAGTATCCTGAAATAGAGATAATATTTGATGAATTTTGTAGATTACTAGAATGAACCATTTATAAATGTAACTATGAGACATGTTAGCATGACGATGAATATTCCTAGAAAATTATAGTTTTCTATTAAAGGAAAGAAATAATAAGATTTTCTCACTAATTTTATAATGCTAATTTCAATATTGATGCAAAAACTACATTGATGCTAGTTAGTGTTGATTTTTTATTAAAATCATGATCTCACAATTTTCATTGTTGTAGATTCCATAGAATCTCATATTTTATATATTTAAACATTTTTCTATCCATAATTAGAGATTTTTAATGATTTAAACTAGGTTTATGGAATAAAATTAATCGCATATGTATCGTGACAATGTTATCATCTATGAATTAATATTTTGCAAATTGATCATATGAATATGATGTATTTTTCATTACCAAGGTACTATTTGATAAACTTAAACCTAGAAATATTATTTTGAAAAACTTAGGTGCTTACTTTTTATGTTCTTTCTTCAAGTCAAGTAATAATACTATCTTTCTATGCTAAGGAAAGGCCCATCCACATGAGTCTTTACCTTATGGAACATTTTTTTCCAATAGTCTTCATATTGTTAGTTTTTGGAGCCAAAGTCCAAGTATCAATCTCCTACAATTCTTCAAATTCCTTCTTCATAGCTTTATTCCATTCCCTGTTCTTAAATTCTGCATCAAAAGATCTAGGTTCCTCACAATGAATTACTTGGTTGATGTAGTCATAATGCTTTCCTATGAGTAAATCCTATGTCAACATCTGAACAAAGTATAATTCTTTTAATCTTTGATTTTTTTGAAATTTTTTATTTTCTCTTAAACTTGGCTTGAAGCTCAGCTCTAAACTCTATATATTTTGAGAGAAATCAACTCTCGAGTGAACAGTGGTCTCTATGCTTTCCCAATGAAGGCAATAAGTAGTCTATCTTGGATGCATTGATTCTGATAGTAGGAGCACATATTTTGAGTGATGTAAATTGCATTGGGAATTTTGAATATGCAAAAGCTCTTGGGTTCATTCTCCAATAGTTCAGACAATCATCATTATGAGTGAACTGAGGTATCTATGAACATACACGTGAGGCCATTTATGATTCAAGCTACATAGGGAAACTACACGTTCTCCCAATAGTACTCTTAGAGAACTTAAACACGCATAGAAACTCAACAAGGATGAGAAGAAACCATTGAAGGACTTGCAAGAAGATGAGCTTCTCGTTCAAGTTCAAGAACATACAACAAACTCAAGGAAATTCTACTAGTGAAGAAGCAAGGAATTTACCTTATCCATTTTGGTACTTTTGAAGTACAAAGGTAAAGATTTTGATAGCCTTCAATCTTCTTGCATCAAAGAGTCCTAGAAGATAATATTAGAGCACATCATGTCAAACTCGAGAGAATGACAACCCAAAATTATGCTTCATATGTGGCAAGTATGGCCACTATGCAAGATATTGATGTCAAAGGAACAATAGCAATTCATCGCACAGAGGGAAAGGTAATTATTCATCTATCTCAAATGAGAATGAAAGTATGTTAGTTTTGATGGAGTTGAGTGATGACAAAACACATGGGTCAAGCACATGGTGCATTGATAGAGGATGCAACAATCAAATGAGATCCAACAAGGATTTTGTTTCAAATATGTAGGTACCATCAACCGAAGGGCATATGCAGATAATTGATGTTATCCCCTAGGCCATCACATATATAGGTGATGTTATGAGGGATAGTTGCCATAAGGCTAAGTTCTTGAAGAATATTCTTCATGTTCCCAGAATCACAAAGAATCTTGTTTCTATGGGCCAAATGGTTGAGAGAGGATTGCAGATCAAGTTCCACCAAAAGGGATGCTTTGTGGAAAACCCGATAGAAGGTTATAGGTAAGTAGCCAAAGGCATAAATGAGGGAAGAATATTTACATTCGATGTGAAGCCAAACTTCAACCATACCACCTACTTCACATATGGAAGTACAAAGGTACCATAATTGGATCTTAGGAACAAAAGGTATGGACAAATCAAAACTCAGAAAAGTGTAAATCAAGCTCTACTTGGATTTCATATATTCCATACTATCTTAAACCCTTTTTCGATTGGTTGTGCCTAATATCCATTACTAAATGTCATCCATTCATCTTTTGTTTCTCCTTTGCAACTACAGCTCATTTGGCATAGGTATAACTAGATTTCCTACAAAATTTCCTTTTTCAGTAATCATATCTATTTTTGTTCTGTATTTAAGCCAAGTAGTGTATAGGCCATAGTACCATCTTCAAATAATTTCCATATCATCACATCTTATGTCTTATGCTCCTTGAAGTTAATTAACCAATATATATCATAGTATGTTCATATTCATTATAAAATAGCCTTGTTGCATGGTGATTTAGACAAAGAGTTCTAGTTAGACATCTGCAGAAGCACGCAAACAGCACAAGGAAGAAGAAGAAGCTTGGAGCACAACACACAATACTGAATGTATTACTAGAGAATTTACAAAGATAAGTAGCCCATTAGGGCAATAGGCGTGTATACAAGCCGGGGGAAAAAACCTCCTAAAGAGGGAAAAAAGTGTCGCGACGGTCCTAGTGTGTTCACACACATCACTACCTAAATATATCAACAAATCCCCGTGGGAGTGATGCGATGAACAAGGAGCTAGCACTTATGCATAAGGAAGTGCCAAGCTATGTGGAAATCACTCCACAAAAGGAAGTAAGCCTAAAGCTTTGCGGAAAGCTGCAAACTTCTCCCTAGGCAGAGCCTTCGTGAAAAGGTCTACAATGTTCTCCGGTGTGGGCACATATGCCAAGCTGATCTCCCCAACAGAGAACCGCTCCCTGACATAGTGATAATGCACCTCAATGTGCTTAGTGCGAGCATGGAACACAGGGTTCCTCGCAACTTCCAATGCGCTCTCACTGTCAGTGAAGATGGTGGTGGCAGAAGTCTGACCAACACTCAAATAAGCCATAAGGCGTCTGAGCCACACACACTCAACAGTCACTGTGAAAGTTGCCCTATACTCAGCCTCACAACAAGAAGTGTCCACAGTAGGCTTCTTCTTGCTCAACCAAGATATACATGAGCTACCAAGCATGAAGCAAAAGCCACTAGTGGACACACGAGTGTCATAGCAACCAGCCCAATCAGAGTCAGAAAAAACATGCAAATTTGGCGGTAGTGATCCCCCCTTGGGATAAAACAACCCAAGTAGCCGAGTACCACTCAAATAGCGAAAGATGCATTTAACTGCCTGTCAATGCTCGACTCCTGGGCAATGCATAAACCTCCTCATCTGTGAGACAGCAAACTGAATATCTGGCCGAGTAATGAATAAGTAAATCAAGCATCCAACGGCCTGCTGATAGAGAACAGCATCAAATGCATCTCCAGCATCATGAAGACTCAATCGTAAACATGTCTCCATAGGAGTGGCAATAGGCTTACAGTCTTCAAGGCCAAAATGTTGCAATAATGTGTCAATATATTTTGTTTGACACAAAGCCATTCCACCATCAACTTGCATAAACTGAATTCCCAAATAGTGATGCAAATGCCCCAAATCAGACATCTCAAATGAGGCATGCAAATCAGCCTTAAAATCAACAATATGCTTCTCAATAGGACCAGTAAGCAGCATGTCGTCAACATAGACAACAATGATCAGAAGCACATCAGTAGCACGCTTAACATATAAGGTGCTTTCAGTTGGACTATTCTCAAAACCATGTGCAACCAGATAGGCATGTATCTTCTCATACCAAGCACATGGTGCTTGCTTTAAGCCATATAATGCATTCTTTAACCTGCACACCTGGTTTTCATGCCCTTTCTGCACAAAGCCACGGGGCTGAAAAACATACACTTCTTCATGCAAGTCACCATTCAGAAATGTTGGTTTAATGTCCAACTGATGTACATTCCAACCATGATGAGCTACAAGTGCACACATGCTCCGAACAGTAGTCATATGGCATGTAGGTGCAAAGGTCTCATCAAAATCAATGGCTCTTTCCTGTGCATAACCCTTTGCAACAAGCCTAGCCTTATACCTATCAACTGTACCATCCAATTTATGCTTCAGCTTGTATACCCACTTAGTGCCAATGGCCTTCTTGCAAGGAGGCAAGTCACATAAAGACCAAGTACCATTCTTCATTATAGCATCATATTCAGATTGCATAGCAGCCATCCAATTTTTTGAATTTTCTGCTTCATCAAACGAAACAGGCTCATTCTCATCACAGAGACTAGATGCAGCCATGTATCGCGGCATTTCCCTCTCTCTCTCTCTCCCTCGCAACCCCCTCCAACCCCACCATCCCCTCCTCTTTTCCCCCACCACCCCCGCGTCCCCCACCATCACCACGACCCCCTCCAACTCCACCAGCCCTCCTCTTTTCCCCCACCACCCTCGCGGCCCCCACCATCACCACGACCCCCTCCAACCCCACCATCCCCTCCTCTTTTCCCCTACCACCCTCGCGGCCCCCACCATCACCACGACCCCCTCCAACTCCACCAGCCCTCCTCTTTTCCCCCACCACCCCCGCGGGCCCCACCATCACCACGACCCCCTCCAACCCCACCATCCCCTCCTCTTTTCCCCCACCACCCCTGTGGCCCCCACCATCACCACGACCCCCCTCCAACTCCACCAGCCCTCCTCTTTTCCCCCACCACCCCCGCGGCCCCCACCATCACCACGACCCCCTCCAACCCCACCGTCCCCTCCTCTTTTCCCCCACCACCCCCGCGGCCCCCACCATCACCATGACCCCCTCCAACTCCACCAGCCCTCCTCTTTTCCCCCACCACCCCCTGGCCCCCACCATCACCACAACCCCACACAACTTCACACCCCTCCACAACCCTCCAGAAACTCCACAACCCCCCACAAACTCCACACCCCTCCACAATGCTCCACAAACCCCACAAACCCCACACAACTCCACACCCCTCCACAAACTCCACAAACCCCACACAACTCCACACCCCTCCACAACCCTCCACAAACCCCACGAACCCCACAAACCCCACACAACTCCATAGCCCTCCACAAACTCCACAAACCCTACACAACTCCACACCCCTCCACAACCCTCCACAAACTCCAAAAACCCCACACAACTCCACACCCCTCCACAACCCCCCACAAACCCCACACAACTCCACACCCCTCCACAACCCCCCACAAACCCCACACAACTCCACACCCCTCCACAACCCTCCACAAACCCCACAAACCCCACACAACTCCACACCCCTCCACAACCCTCCACAAACTCCACAAACCCCACACAACTCCATACCCCTCCACAGCCCTCCACAAACCCCACACAATTCCACACCCCTCCACAGCCCTCCACAAACTCCACAAACCCCACACAACTCCACACCCCTCCACAACCCTCCACAACCCTCCACAAACTCCACAAACCCCACACAACTCCACACCCCTCTAGAGCCCTCCACAAACTCCACAAACCCCACACAACTCCACACCCCTCCACAACCCCCCACAAACCCCACAAACCCCACACAACTCCACACCCCACCACAACCCTCCACAAACCCCTCAAACTCCACACCCCTACACAGCCCTCCACAAACCCCACACAACTCTACACCCCTCCACAGCCCTCCACAAACCCCACACAACTCCACAACCCCACACAACTCCACACCCCTCCACAACCACCCACAAACCTCACACAACTCCACACCCCTCCACAACCCTCCACAAACCCCACAAACCCCACACAACTCCACAGCCCTCCACAACCCTCCACAAACTCCACACCCCCCACAGCCCTCCACAAACTCCACAAACCCCACACAACTCCACACCCCTCCACAAGCCCCCACAAACCCCACACAACTCCACACCCCTCCACAACCCTCCACAAACTCCACAACCCCACACAACTCCACAACCCTCCATAGCCCTCCACAAACTCCACAAACCCCACACAACTCCACACCCCTCCACAACCCCCCACAAACCCCACGAACCCCACAAACCCCACAATTTCCCACGACCTCCCATAAGGTTCTCATGCAGTTTTGGATGGATATTTGGAGGATCATTTTTCAACCAAACCCTACAGTGTTATATATCGTTGGAAATCTCTCGACGAGCAGTTTCCAATTGTGCAATAATAACTTTGAAATCTTGGATCAATTTTTTACCACACCCCAAAAACCCTCGCAACTCCCCACAACTCACCCCCTATTCCCACCCACAACCCCCGTAATCTCCCTCAACTCCCCATAACTCACCTCCCACACGGCCCACTTAATATGAAGGATCAAAAGCTACTACAAAAATTAGGTGAAGGATGTGCTTCTCAGGGTCATTCAAACATCACGGAGGGCACATAATGAGGATCTCAGCTTGCATGCAAAAGTGACAGTAAAAGTGTAAGTGGCAAAAGTGAAGTGGAGAAATGACTGTTGCCGCCAACCATTCATGACGACTGCCTAATTTTGAGGATCTAATTCAAGACTGGTGGCATATTTGATTTACCCCTCCAATCTTGGGCAATCAATCGGCGCATGATCAGTGGACGTGAGGAATCGGCAAGGCCCTCTTGGCCTATTGGAGCCTATAAAAGCAATGGATTTGTGTTCAATTGGGATAGACACATATACATACGTACGTACAGGGGTCCTCTCTTGGCACTATCTGGCTACAAGCCTACTGTAGGAAGTCACTCTGTGGTGAGGATACAGAGCGTGGGCTTCCCAATGAGGGCTATTAGCACTATAGCGTGAAGAGAGTGGCTTGGTTTTGTCATTCAGTGTGAGTCATTGGTATTTCGTGCTCTTCCCCTTAGAGCAAGTCTTCATACTTCGTATTGATCAGTGCTAGTCTGCATCTAGTTGTGTCCATTGTACGGATTGGATGAATCCCTTGTATTGATGATTAGTTCTGGAGTGTCATGTTAGCCCAGAGCATAAACTTTTGAGCATCTCTTTTGCCTATGTTGTAATTATCTGATTCAAACTAAGGAGTGGTTGGTCTTCCATTATTGTCATTTTGTCATTAATATTATCTCTAAGTATTCACAACTCTGTGCAAGTATTGATTATGCCTGCTCACAGAAGTGCTGAAGGGTATATTTCCCTAAGGAGAACCTCCCTTGAGTAGGTGAAGTACTGGAGTGCTTGCTGCATGCTCCTGTTAAAAGCAGATACCCCAATACCTCCTCTATAGTTTGGCACGCCCGGTGGGACCCTTGCATTTCTGTGAGAGGCCCTGAGGATAGTAAATAGTCCTCTTTTTCAGTATTTTTGCCTTATTGCATTTGCAAGTAGGTACATGACCCATACGTGAGCAGATAAGGAGCCTCTTCGTATACGAAGGAGCCTTAACAAGTCAGCTATATCTTCAACTAGTGAACCTACCTCCCCTCTACCCTCTATGAATTTATCTATTGATTTCGGTGCGACACCACTGTCGAAGGAGGAGCATAGGAGAACATTAGACTTCTCCTCAGATACGTCAAAAGAAACACCATTGCAAATGGAGGATCTCTCTCATTTACTCTCCAGACTCAATATCAAGTTCCCTACCTTCCAGGGACAAGCTTATGAGGATGTTGATGATCATGTGAGGAGGTTCATCTCCTTATGCCGTGGACGAGGTTTGCAGAATAGAGAGGATGCAATGTTGGTACTCTTCCCATCCACATTGGAAGGCCTTGCTGACAAATGGTACAGTCAATATGCAGATGGTCATTTTGCTACATGGGAGGCTCTGAAGACGGCATTCTCATAGACATTTCGACCTAGTGACTCCTCGGAAAGAGCTCTAGACCAGCTCGAGAATCTAAGGCTAAGATCAGGTGAATCTTTTCATGAACTTCACACTAGAACAAAAGCACTTGCTGCACGTCTGCCACATGCTCCAGGTGACTTCCTGGTTAAAAAATGGATAGAAAAAGCTATGCCCAGGTCATCTCAGCAGAAGCTACGTGAGTCTCTTAGATTGGATGCAACCCTCAATGATTTTGTTGCAGCAGCATCACGCATTGAAGAAGCTAGGCAACATTTTGAAGGGGATACACAACCGAATTATGCTGCAGAACTAGACCCTATTGGGCAACTAAGGAAGGAACTGGAGGCATTGAGAATGCAACACAACCAACAAGAAGAGAAGGTTTTGCCACCACTACGTCGCACTGATGATGAAGTAGCCCAACTTCGCCGTGAGTTAGAAGATTTGCGGACCACTCAGGATATAAGAAGGCAGATTTGGTGCATAATTTGTAACAACAATGGGCATTCCAATGCTAATTGTCCTAACAAGGTAAGTTGTCGATTTTGTGGAAAGGATGGCCATGAAGCTAGAGACTGTTACTACCTCAAGGGTACACAGCAACGAGGTAACTCTCAAGCTTTGGATTCATATTATGCTAGTACTTCAAATGCACCTAATAGAGAGGAGAACAGACCAACGAAGCCCATATATAATAGGCCTTTGATGTGCTACCGTTGTGGTGGGTATGGCCATATGCAAAATAGGTGTTCCCTTCCAGAAGATGCACCTCCTTGTCAGCATTGTCCCGAAGCTAAGGATCACTACACCAAAGATTGCCCAAGAAGCCGTCGTGCTCCAATCCACATGATTGCAGTCTCTCCACGAGAAGAAGGTAGGACCACTCAGTCTTATGCTGTTTCATCTTCTTCAATGCCCATGATGACTAGAGCCAGACAAGCGGCAACAACCCATAGAGAAGAATAAGAGGGAGTCCAGGATAAAGAAGAGGAAAAGAAGGCGGGGTGGAAGGGCATAGAGGAAATTGAAGGAGCTTATGAAAGGATGACTACTTCTCTAAGGGACCAACCAACAAGTCTGCAAGAAGACACTCATGAGGTAGGATGGATTCAAAAAAAAGAAGTGACTTATTGAAGATTATACACTCTGCTCACTTAATCCAATCACCCAGTATAGATGGTTTCATGGTTGATTTTCCCCCTGCACCCTTGGCAGACTACCAAAGCTCAAGATTATCTGTTTGTATAAAGGATGAAGCTCTCATAGGTGTGATCATAGATGGAGGCTCTGGTATCAATTGGATGCCAGATTTCACAATGAAGAAATTGAATTTGAACCCCACCAAGATGGCACCATTCATAGTTACACTAGCAGATCAACATCGGGTTGCGTCTCTTGGCACTATTGAAAAGGTACGGATGATAGTACAGAGTTGCTACTTTGTTCTAGATTTTGTTGTTATTGCACTTCCACAGGAGACTTCTTACCCTTTACTCCTGGAGAGACCTTGGCTAAGGCAAGAAAAAGCTTTGCAAGATTGGGGGAAAAACAAACTATGGATTTCAACAAGCACCAATAGCCAACTGCAACTACATTTGGAAGAAGGATTTGACTCAAGGAAAACTATTGGGTATACTGTGGACACTCAGGTAATGCCCTCTCTACCCCAAGAAGAAGATACATTATTGAATTGGATGATGGAAAGTGCAGAGTGTTGCACGGTGGAAATCAGTGAAATAGAAGAAGAAGTTACGGATGAAGGAGTTGCAGGAAAAGGCCATGAAGTTGCCAAGGAGTTGAAGAATGGAAGTTTGCAGGAGAATACAAACATCGTAGGGGCAACAACTATAGAAGTTCCAGAAAAGGAAAGTTATGAGCCTGAATGCAGAGAGGATCTCTCCTTTTCGGATACACCTCAAGGATGGACTAGGGAACATATTGCAGAATATAAGCTAAATTCCACTCCTGCATACAGTGGAGATGATTTCTCAAACAAGACTAGCCTTGAAACACTGGTTCAAGAAGTAAATCTCGGGGATGAAGAGAACACTCAAGTAGTCCACTTAGCCTCTTGGCTATGGCATTATCCTCCTTTACTGCAGAAGGTAACTTCTTTACTTTTTGCCTACAAAAATGTCTTCGCATGGTCCTATAAAGATCTAACAGGGATACCAGAGGAGCTTGGATTACACAGAATACCCTTAGTTGAGGGAGCCGCGCCTGCAAGAAGTAGGCCGTATCGACTCAATCCAAAATATGCCGAGGCGGTAAAGTTGGAAGTTACAAAACTAGAAGAAGCAGGTATAATTGTGCTAGTAGAACATTCCAGGTGGCTTTCTTCTATGGTTATTGTACCCAAGAAAAATAGTGGAAAAATAAGAGTTTGCGTTGATTTTCGTGCCTTAAATAAAGTGACTATTCAAGATGGATTTCCTCAGCCCTTTTCAGAGCAAGTACTTGAGGAAGTAGTTGGTCACACTTTGTATAGCTTCTTGGATGGTTTTAGTGGCTACAATCAGATAGTGATCCATCCTGATGATAGGGACAAAACAGCCTTTGTTACTCCATGGGGCACTTATGTTTATACTCGCATGGCTTTTGGTTTGAAGAATGCACCAGCTTCATTTAATAGAACAATGTATCTAATATTGGGCAAATGGTTGACAACCTTTCTACGCATTTTCATGGATGACTTTTCAGTGTTTTCAAGCACAGATAGAAGAGTAGTAGTTCAAGATTTCCATGATCATTTGAAAAATCTAAAGGAAATCTTTGAGTAATGTCTCAAAATAGGTTTGAAGTTAAATCCTGCTAAATGTCATTTTTTGGTCACCAAGGGCACTCTTCTTGGTCACATAGTATCTGCTGAAGGGATAACGGTTGACCCTACAAAGGTTATTGCTATTCTATCCATGCCTATTCCCCAAAGAAGTGCAAAGTTTTTTGGGCTATGCAGGATATCATAGAAGATTCATACGAATGTATTCAGAAATAGCTAAGCCCTTATCAAGGCTTACCAGTAAAAAGGTCCCTTTCTCATGGAGTGCTGAAGCTGAGAAAGCATTTTGTGAACTGAAAATGAGGTTATGTACTGCTCCACTTTTAAGTGTTCCTAACTGGTCATTAGAGTTTCATGTGCATATAGATGCTAGTCTTCATGTTGTTGGTGCAGTTCTAGCTCAACCATCATCACACAAGGTTGATAGACCTATCTCCTATGCCAGCAGACTACTCACCCAAGCAGAAAGGAACTACAGTACGACCGAAAGGGAAGGCTTGTCTATTGCTCTTCAGAAGTTTCGGCATTACCTTCTCGGTGTACATTTTATAGTCATATCCGACCATCAGCCCTTGAAGTACTTGATAAACAAGCCTAGAGTAGCTGGAAGGATTTGGAGATGGTTACTCCTCTTTCAAGAATTCAACTTTGGTATTCATATTAAGCAAGGAAGAAAGCATTACATGGCAGATCAAGTGTCCAAGACTGCAATGAGCGAGAAGGCAACAGGTATTAATGATGAACTGGTGGATAGTAATCTCTTCTTAGTAGCAATTTAGACTGATTGGTATGATGGAATTCTCAATTTTCTTACTACTGGAAAACTCCCAGAGCATTTGAAACGCATAGAAAAGAGAATATTACTCCTTAAAACCAAAGCGTACTCACTTATAAGTGGAAATTTATATAGATATTGTCAGGATGGTATCTTGAGAAAGTGTATTTTTCCAGCGGAGGTAACCCCTTTGCTTGAGGCAGCACACAGTGAAGGGCATCTAAAGGGGGAAGAATTGGCTCACATAATCATCCACAAGGGACTATGGTGGCCTCATATTTACAAGGATGCGATCAAGTTTGCTAAAGAATGCCACATTTGCCAGAGATGTGCTCCTATGCCAACCAGATTGAATTTCCAACCATTAGTCATGTCTACAGGATGGCTCCCATTTGAACGATGGGGTCTTGATTTCATAGGACCAATTAGTCCAACTAGTCAACCTGGGGTAAGAAGTATATTTTGATGGCCACATGTTATGCAACTAAATGGATAGAGGCTAAAGCTACTGTGGATTGCACGTCGTTAACAGTAGCTAAGTTCTTGTATAAACGTATTTTCTCAAGATTCGGTTGCCCACTGGAAATCACTAGTGATAGGGGAACACATTTTGTAAATCAGCTGCTCCAATTAATATTTGACAGGTACAAGGTCTTCCATAAAAAATCTTGTGCCTACTATCCAAGGGCAAATGGCCAAGCAGAGAGCTCCAATAAGATTTTGATCGGGTTGCTACGCAAATTATCTTTTGATCATCAAAGCTTTTGGCCACAAGCATTGATCGGTGCAATTTGGGCTTTCAGAACTACAAGAAGGGGAACCACTGGTGAGAGTCCATTTTGCTTAGTATATGGAAAAGAGGCATTGGCCCCATTTGAATTCATTATCAAAAAGGAAATGGGAACCAAAACCATTGGAATTGAACCTCCCATTGAGAGATTGGTGGCATTAGAAGAATACAGAGAAGGAGCAATGCAAAAACTTCAGGTAACACAAGAAGAGCGCAAGAGACTGCATGACAGGTATCTGAGGTCCAATGAAGTTCAGGAAGGATCCATGGTTTTAGTGCATCAGGTTCCAGCAATTCCAACCAAACTGGCACCCAAATGGATAGGACCTTACACGATGGTAAAGGTATTACCTCATGGAGCAGTACATCTGGAGGATTTGCAGGGTAAGAGGATACCCCTGGTCAATATCTCCAGGATGAAGAAGTACCTAAATTAAGGTAAATTGGAAGCATTTCATTCACCGTACCTACCGTATTTCATTCAGTGATTGTAGTTTATTATATATATATATATATATATATATATATATATATATATATATATATATATATATATATATATATATATATATATATATATATATATATATATATATATATATATATATATATATATATATATATATATATATATATATATATAAGTGAAAAAAAAGTCAAAAAAAAGTTTAAAAAAAAATCGGAAAAAAAAAACCCTGGTCAATATCTTTAGGGAGAAGAATCACTTGAATTAAGTCAAGGAGCTTGTTTTCAGCTTCGGGAAATGCACCGGGATGGTGCAAAGACTTGATGTGGGTTGCGGCATTTCCCTCTCTCTCTCTCTCCCCCGCAACCCCCTCCAACCCCACCATCCCCTTCTCTTTTCCCCCACCATCCCCGTGGCCCCCACCATCACCGCAACCCCCTCCAACTCCACCAGCCCTCCTCTTTTCCCCCACCACCCTCGTGGCCCCCACCATCACCAAGACCCCCTCCAACCCCACCAGCCCTCCTCTTTTCCCCCACCACCCCCGCAGCCCCAACCATCACCACGACCCCCTCCAACTCCACCAGCCCTCCTCTTTTCCCCCACCACCCCCGCGGCCCCCACCATCACCACGACCGCCTCCAACCCCACCATCCCCTCCTCTTTTCCCCCACCACCCCCGCGGCCCCCACCATCACAGAACCCCGTCCAACTCCACCAGCCCTCCTCTTTTCCCCCACCACCCCTGTGGACCCCACCATCACCACGACCCCCTCCAACCCCACCGTCCCCTCCTCTTTTCCCCCACCACCCCCGCGGCCCCCACCATCACCACGACCCCCTCCAACTCCACCAGCGCTCCTCTTTTCCCCCACCACCCCCCCGGCCCCCACCATCACCACAACCCCACACAACTCCACACCCCTCCACAACCCTCCACAAACTCCACAACCCCCCACAAACTCCACACCCCTCCACAACCCTACACAAACCCCACGAACCCCACAAACCCACAACAACTCCACACCCCTCCACAAAATCCACAAACCCCACACAACTCCACACCCCTCCACAACCCTGCACAAACCCTAGGAACCCCACACAACTCCACAACCCTCCACAGCCCTCCACAAACTCCACAAACCCCACACAACTCCACACCCCTCCAAAGCCCTCCACAAACTCCACAAACCCCATACAACTCCACACCCCTCCACATCCCTCCACAAACTCCACAAACCCCACACAACTCCACACCCCTCCACAGACCTCCAAAAACTCCACAAACCCCACACAACTCTGCACCCCTCCACAGCCCTGCACAAACCCCACACAACTCCACACCCCTCCACAACCCCCCACAAACCCCATACAACTCCACACCCCTCCACAACCCTCCACAACCCTCCACAACCCTCCACAAACCCCACACAACTCCACACCCCTCCACAGCCCTCCACAAACTCCACAAACCCCACACAACTCCACACCCCTCCACACCCCTCCACAAACTCCACAAACTCCACAAACCCCACACAACTCCACACCCCTCCACACCCCTCCACAAACCCCACACACTCCACACCCCTCCACAAACTCCACAAACCCCACACAACTCCACACCCCTCCACAACCCCCCACAAACCCCACACAACTCCACATCCCTCCACAAACCCCACAAACTCCAAGAACCCGACAAACCCCTCAAACTCCACACCCCTCCACACCCCTCCACAAACTCCACAAACCCCACATTACTCCACACCCCTCCACACCCCTCCACAAACTCCACAAACCCCACAAAACTCCACAACCCCACACAACTCCACACCCCTCCACAACCCCCCACAAACCCCACACAACTCCACACCCCTCCACAACCCTCCACAAACCCCACAAACCCCATGAACCTCACAAACCCCACACAACTCCACACCCCTCCACAGCCCTCCACAAACTCCAGAAACCCCACACAACTCCACACCCCCCCACAGCCCTCCACAGACTCCACAAACCCCACACAACTCCACAACCCCCCACAAACCCCACAAACCCCACGAACCCCAAAAACCCCACAATTTCCCACGACCTCCCATAAGGTTCTCATGCAGTTTTGGATGGATATTTGGAGGATCATTTTTCAACCAAACCCTACAGTGTTATATATCGTTGGAAAGCTCTCGACGAAGCAATAATAACTGTGGAATCTTGGATCAATTTTTGACCACACCCCAAAAACCCCCGCAACTCCCCACAACTCACCCCCTATTCCCACCCACAACCCCCGTAATCTCCCTCAACTCCCCATAACTCACCTCCCACATGGCCCACTTAATATGAAGGATCAAAAGCTACTACAAAAATTAGGTGAAGGATGTGCTTCTCAGGGTCATTCAAACATCACGGGCAGCACAAAATGAGAATCTCAGCTTGCAGAAGTGACAGTAAAAGTGTAAGTGGTAAAAGTGAAAGTGGAGAAATGACTGTTGCCGCCAACCATTCATGACGACTGCCTAATTTTGAGGATCCAATTCAAGACTGGTGGCATATTTGATTTACCCCTCCAATCTTGGGCAATCAACCGGCGCATGATTAGTGGACGTGAGGAATCGGCAAGGCCCTCTTGGCCTATTGGGGCCTATAAAAGCAATGGATTTGTGTTCAATTGGGATAGACACATATACATACGTACGTACAGGGGTCCTCTCTTGGCATTATCTGGCTACGAGCCTACTGTAGGAAGTCACTCTGTGGTGAGGATACAGAGCATGGGCTTCCCAGTGAGGGCTATTAGCACTATAGCGTGAAGAGAGTGGCTTGGTTTTGTCATTCAGTGTGAGTCATTGGTATTTCATGCTCTTCCCCTTAGAGCAAGTCTTCGTAATGGAATTGGATTCTGCTCAATAATGAAAGATCAACAAAAAATATTTTAAATTACGAAATTGGAGCGCGGGCTAAAGTTCAATTATTATGCGGATTTCATCTTTGACTATTTAAATCATGGTTACGTCAGGTGAGATGTTAATAGTCTTGTCGTACATACAAGCTCTATCACGCAAGTGCGTTTTTGTTCGACTTGTGTAGTTGAAGAGTGCCTTGCTATGCCCAAAAGTAAAACTGCAAGTTTGGTGACAGTCCTCCAGCCTACCTCAGCTACAGACATGAGAGGCCCACTGAGAAGGAAAGAAAGTGCAGCATGTAAAGATGATACATCATCAGAAGAAAGTGATAGTTTCATACAAGAAGAGGAGGAAGGAATTCATATGCCATCATTCGCAAGCAAGCTAACTCAATCACCGATGGATCCTTATACAAATTTTAAATTGGAGGTTGACACAAGTGCTCCAATGAATGTTGCATGGCTAGAGAGAGTAGCATTGTTTGCCTTTGCAACATTACCATGGGATAACTGGAAATTGAATTATTATGCAAAGAGTTAGATAGAGATAATATGGAAGACCAAAGGGCAGATATCATCGCAGGTACAACTATCTCGTGAGTTAATTACTGAAGTGTTTCAATTGCCTATTTTAAAGGAAACCTCAATAAAACTACTTAGATATATTCGAAGAATTAGCTAAGCTTCATGGTGTTACCTGAGTCTAAATGGGTAACATATCTAGGTAGACTTGCCATAGGAATAGTTATGGTCATTATTGAACTGCATGATAAACGTGAATGGGAAGAATTCAGGAATGAGTTACATAAAGAATTATATCTAGAGGATTATAGCCAACATAGCAGAGAGGGTTTCATGAAGTGGGTTAGTTCCCCAAAACCTCAAGTTTCTACTAGTCAACTTCATGGTGAGTTTATGAAATGATTTTCCCAGTTACCAGAAAATGATAGTGTAACCCTTACTTCGGACATAGTCTTGTATTTCCTTAAGATTTTAACCCCATATTCAAGAATAGAGATTGAACGAAGACTTGAGAAGCCTGCTAAGCGATACGGACTTATTGATGATTGGGCTATTGTAAAGACAGTGGTTGAAGCAGTTGCCCATATGAAGCAACATCAATCACTTCTTTATGATTCAATGCCTAATCCATCTCCTAGTTTTCCCTCCACTCATGAACCTAGAGATACTTTTATAGCTTCGAATCTTGAGCCAATTGCATCTACATCTAAAGTTCCAACTGATCTACAATTTGAAATTTTATTTAATAAGTTGGATAACATGATGCAAATGCATGAGAACATGTCAAAGGAGGTATCTACTTTACAAAACGTAGTGTACACACTGAATTCGCAAGATAAATCCTCTGTACAAACTCAACCTACTATATATCCTCAACCTATCTCACTCCTAATCCTCCAATAGTCCTCAACCTATTCCCAATCGACCAACCAAAGGAATTTCAATGAGCAAAGAACTCCCAATATTAGGAGATGTATTTGGTGTGATTCCACAGATCATCTTACCTATACTTGTGAGGCCTTAAAGGAAGCTAAAGAACAACGACTTGTTATTGATATTGACAAGAAGTCATGTGATTATAAAACACATCTTCCTTTAGTTGTTAATTGGGGAAAGGGAGGAATGCAGAAACTTTATGAAAATCTTTCTGAATCTAAGAAAGGATCTTCTACTATCAAATTAGAGTATGTAGATAGTGATTCTAAAACCGATCAATCTAGAGAAACAAGAAATTACTCTATTCAAGCTCTAATTAAAGTTAGGGATGAAATCATGTAAAAGACTACTTGGAATTCATCTGTTGATTGATTCTCTATATATTCCCATATTGCAAATGTTGAAGAAAAGAGAAAGCGGGATGATGAACAAAACATAAATGATCCAAGAAGAAGGGTTACTAGGAGCAAAATGAGAGAGGAACCTAAACCACAGAAAGTACAATTTGAACAAGGAGAAAGTTCCAAGGCAAGTGAATAAAGAAGAAAAGAAATTAGAGAAGGAAAACAACTTATGATCAATGAACCAAAACAAACTTTAAAGAAATTGGAGGAAACTCCTAAAAATGGAAAACATAATGATGAAAAACAAGTAAAGAAACCAAAAAGAACTCCTAAAGATATTCTCATATCTGAACTAGAACAAAAGATTGATGCAAAAGAAATATTATATGATATCTTGTTGAAAAGTTAGTAACTATGACACTTGAACAAATATTTTCAATTACTAAAATTGAGTTCAAAGAAAATTTCATTAAATTAATAAAAAGAAAGAGATTCCCTTTCACACAAGAGGTGGAAATGCATGATGTTGTTGATGTGACTCAATTAATGCAAGAGTCCCTTTCTCTTGATTCACATGATGAAGAGGAAAGTACTTGTAAAGTCAACAAAAACTTTCTAGGTCCAATTTGTTGATATATTTAGGTAGTGATGTGTGTGAACACTCTAGGACCGCCGGAGCACTTTTTTCCCTCTTTAGGAGGTTTTTTTCCCCTCGCTTGTATATACGCCTATTGCCCTAATGGGCTACTTATCTTTGTACATTCTCTAGTAATACATTCAGTATTGTGTGTTGTGCTCCAAGCTTCTTCTTCTTCCTTGTGCTGTTCGCGCGCCGTCGACACTCCTCCGTTTGCAGTAGATTCGCACGAAATTTGGTGAGCATACTCAAGGTGTTTCAGAGATCAAAACTGCTTCACTCTGTGGTGCCAAAATCGCGATATGAGCTCGTTTCAGCCTTCGAATGCACTATCGCAACGCTTGTGTAGGCTATTTCGTCTTTTTGTGCCAAATGTATATACCAGTTTCTGTTCGCCAATATAAGCATCTCGAAGTCTGCTACAGGTCTAACAAAATTCGTCTGGGCAGTTCTGTTCAACTTTTTGAGATATGGTCAATTTTCTGCATCAAGGTATTTTAGTCACTGGCCATGGATGAAAGCAGTGATGTATTCCGTATGTTTGCTGTTGAGGATAAGTTGGATGGTACCAACTACCCGTTATGGGCTTATATGATGCGACATGTGTTGGTTGCAAAAGGACTATGGAACATTGTGCAGGGTGTCGAAAAACGTCCAATCACACCTGCAATTGTTACAATTGCAGGTACTGAAGCTGATGCAAAAGGTGTCGAAGATGATGGTATTTTGCATATTCCTATTCGTGTTGCAGTTTTCGTTGCACCTACTGTAGAGCAGATTAGTTGAGATGGCAGAGATGCCCACGCACATGCATTGATAGCTTTGTCTGTCAAACGTGCCATTATTCCTCATATTCGCTCTTGCAGAACAGTTAAGGATGCTTGGGATACACTTACCACATTGTACCAAGCTAGGAATGAGGCTCGTGTTGCTTACCTCCGAAAACAATTGGAGAGTGAACACATGAATGAAGGTGATTCTATGGACAGTTTCCCAACAAAGATCAAAGACTTGAAGGAACACTTGATTTCTGCTGATGAGGTTATACCATATAGCTCACTTGTGCAGACCATTCTGAATGGTCGAGTTTTGCTTCTACTCTTCGGTCGATGATGAAAGGTAATCCAAATGCCTTGTCATTTGAGGAGTTAGTCTCTGTTCTATTGAAGGAAGATCAGTCCAGGCAAAACAGGACCATTATGCGTGTTGCAGGTCAAGCTTTCCTGGCTAGTCAGAAGGGCAAAGGAAAATTGAGCTCTTCTGCTAGTATGCAGAAATCTGCAAATGTTGCACATTCGAAAACCAAGACAAAGATGAGAAAAAATCAGAAAAGGAGAAATTGTTTTATAATAAAGGGAATGATCTATTGATATATTTAGGTAGTGATGTGTGTGAACACACTAGGACCGCCGGGGCACTTTTTTCCCTCTTTAGGAGGTTTTTTTCCCCCAGCTTGTATATACGCCTATTGCCCTAATGGGCTACTTATCTTTGTACATTCTCTAGTAATACATTCAGTATTGTGTGTTGTGCTCCAAGCTTCTTCTTCTTCCTTGTGTTGTTTGCATGCTTCCGCAGACATTTAACTCCAACAATTGGTATCAGAGTAGGTCGTTGCTTCATCTGGGGTGCTATCGACACTCCTCCGTTTGGAGTCTCAGAATTGCATGAATTTTGGTGAGCATACGCAGCGTGTTTCCGAGATCAAACCAGCTTCGCTTGTGGAGGTTTTTTTCCCCCGGCTTGTATATAAACCTATTGCCCTAATGGGCTACTTATCTTTGTACATTCTCTAGTAATACATTCAGTATTGTGTGTTGTGCTCCAAGCTTCTTCTTCTTCCTTGTGTTGTTTGCGTGCTTCCGCAGACGAATAACTCCAACAATTGGTATCAGAGCAGGTCGTTGCTTCATCTAGGGCGTCGTCGACACTCCTCCGTTTGGAGTCTCAAAATCGCACAAATTTTGGTGAGCATACTCAGCGTGTTTCTGAGATCAAAACAGCTTCATTATGTGGTGCAGAAATCGCAATCTGAGCTCGTTTCGGCCTTTGAATGCACTATCGCAAAGCTTGTGCAGGCTATTTCATCTTTTTGTGCCAAAGGTATATACCAGTTTCTGTTCGCTAGTTTAAGCGTCTCAAAGTCTGCTACAGATCTAGCAGAACTTGTCTGGGCAGTTCTGTTCAACTTTTTAAGATACAGTCAATTTTCTGCATCAAGGTATTTTAGTCACCAGCCATGGCTGAAAGCAGTGATGTATTCCGTATGTTGGCTGTTGAGGATAAGTTGGATGGTACCAACTACCCATTGTGGGCTTATATGATGCGACATGTATTGGTTGCAAAAGGATTGTGGAACATTGTGCAGGGTGTTGAAAAATGTCCTATCACACATGCAACTGTTACAACTGCAGGTATTGAAGCTGATGTAGAAGGTATAGAAGATGATGATATTCTGCATATTCCTGTTAGTGCTGCGGTTTCTGCTGCACCTACTGCAGAACAGATTCGTTGGGATGGCAGAGATGCCCAAGCACATGCATTGATAGCTTTGTCTGTCAAACGTGCCATTATTCCTCACATTCGCTCTTGTAGAACAGCTAAGGATGCTTGGGATACACTTACCACATTGTACCAAGCTAGGAATGAGGCTCGTGTTGCTTACCTCCGAAAACAGTTGGAGAGTGAGCATATGAATGAAGGTGATTCTATGGACAGTTTCCTAACGAAGATCAAAGATTTGAAGGAACAGTTGATTTCTGGTGATGAGGTTATACCAGATAGCTCACTTGTGTAGACCGTTCTGAATGGTCTTCCTAATTCATATCAAAGTTTTGCTTCTACTCTTTGTTTGATGATGAAAGGCAATCTGAATGCGTTATCATTTGAGGAGTTAGTCTCTGTTCTGTTGCAGGAAGATCAGTCCAGGCAGAACAGGTCCATTATGCGAGTTGCAGATCAAGCTTTCTTGGCTAGTCAGAAGGGCAATCAGTAAACGATTCTCAGGCTATGTCAGATGCAAAGCTTTGGCATGCACGCTTTGGTCATCTGAATTTTGCTAGCTTGCTATGCCTGCAGAAATCTGAAATGGTGTCCTCGTTGCCCAAACTTGAGGCACCTGGAAAACATGTTTGTGAAGGCTGTATTTTGAGCAAAATGCTACGTTCATCCTTTCCAAAAGATGGTTCAGTTTGGGCTACTCAGAAATTGCAGCTTGTACATAGTGATGTCTGTGGTCCTATGCAGATACCTTCTTTTGGGAATTATCTTTACTTCGTGACTTTCATCGATGATTTTTCCAGGCATGCATGGGTATATCCGTTGAAGGCAAAGTCTGAAGTGTTCATGTGCTTCAAACAGTTTTCGGTTTTGGCTAAAAATCTGTCAACATGTAAAATGGGCACCCTCTGTTCTAATCGAGGGGGGGAATATATGTCTTCTAATTTTAATGCATTTCTGGCTGAACATGGGATAAAACACCAGTGTACAGTGCCATATACACCTCAACAGAATGGAGTTGCTGAACGAAAGAACAGGTCACTCATGGAGATGGCGAGGTGTATGGTCAAGAGTCAGGCTTTACCACATAGTTTTTGGCTTGAGGCTGTCATGTGTGCAGCATATGTACTGAACAGGTGTCCCACTAAAGCGCTGTAGTCTATCACTCCATATGAGGCTTGGCATGATCGCAAGCCATCTGTTGCTCATCTGCATGTTTTTGGTTGTTTGGCATATGCAGTAGTGCCTGAACAACATCGCAAAAAATTGGATGATAAAGCAGTAAAATGTATTTTTGTTGTGTACAGTTCTGAAAGTAAAGGCTATTGTCTGTATCATCCATAGACTAAATGCATTCTGGTTAGCCATGATGTTGTTTTTGTGGAGGATGCTATTCAGCCATTGCTTTCATGTACTAAGGAGACATTTGTTAGCTCCAAAGACATGTATGATACTTTGCTTCCTCTTTTTACAGGTGGACAATCTAGTGCTAGTCTTAATGAGGCAACTTCTCAGCCTTTGCAGGTTTCATGTGATGATGTAGATCATTCCATTTTTTATGCAAATTTACATGATGTACTTATTGATGAGAGAGCTGATATTGAGTTGGCAAGAACTATGCCAAAATGGGTGGTGCAGACTTTGCGTGACAGCAAATTAGTTGCACCTTTGTCATATCATACTCGATCAGGCTCTCATAGTGCCTCTTTTGCATCAGATTGCTATGTTATGGTTGCATCTAGTCTCTGTGATGAGAATGAGCCTGTTTCGTTTGATGAAGCATAAAATTCAAAAAATTGGATGGCTGCTATGCAATCTGAATATGATGCAATAATGAAGAATGGTACTTGGTCTTTATGTGACTTGCCTCCTGGCAAGAAGGCCATTGGCACTAAGTGGGTATACAAGCTGAAGCGTAAACCTGATGGTACAGTTGACAGGTATAAGGCCAGGCTTGTTGCAAAGGGTTATGCGTAGGAAAGAGGCATTAATTTTGATGAGACCTTTGCACCTACATGCCGTATGACTACAGTTCGGAGCATTTGTGCACTTGCATCCCATCACGGTTGGAATGTACATCAGTTGGACATTAAAACTGCATTTCTGAATGGTGACTTGCATGAAGAAGTGTATGTTTTTCAGCCTCGTGGCTTTGTGCAGAAAGGGCATGAAAACCAGGTGTGCAGGTTAAAGAAGGCATTATATGGTTTAAAGCAAGCACCTCGTGCTTGATATGAGAAGATACATACCTATCTGATTGCACATGGTTTTGAGAACAGTCCAACTGAAAGCACCTTATATGTTAAGCGTGCTAATGACGTGCTTCTGATCATTGTTGTCTATGTTGATGACATGCTGCTCACTGGTCCTATTGAGAACCATATTGCTGATTTTAAGGCTGATTTGCATGCCTCATTTGAGATGTCTGATTTGGGGCATTTGCATCACTATTTAGGCATTCAGTTTATGCAAGTTGATGGTGGAATTGCATTGTGTCAAAAGAAATATATTGACACATTATTGCAGCGTTTTGGCCTTGAAGACTGTAAGCCTATTGCCACTCCTATGGAGACAGGTTTACGATTGAGTCTTCATGATGCTTGATATGCATTTGATGTTGTTCTCTATCAGCAGGCTGTTGGATGCTTGATTTACTTATGCATTACTCGGCCAGATATTCAGTTTGTTGTCTCACAAATGAGAAGGTTTATGCATTGCCCAGGAGTCAAGCATTGGCAGGCAGTTAAGCGCATCTTTCGGTACTTGAGTGGTACTCGGTTACTTGGGTTGTTTTATCCCAAGGGGGGATCACTACCGCCAGATTTGCATGCTTTTTCTGACTCTAGTTGGGCTGGTTGCTATGACACTCGTGTGTCCATTAGTGGCTTTTGCTTCATGCTTGGTAGCTCATGTATATCTTGGTTGACCAAGAAGCAGCCTACTGTGGCCACTTCCGGTTGTGAGGCTGAGTATAGGGAAGCTTTCACAGTTACTGTTGAGTGTTTGTGGCTCAGACGCGTTATGGTTGATTTGGGTGTTGGTCAGACTTCCGCCACCACCATCTTCACTAACAGTCAGAGCACATTGGCAGTTGCGAGGAACCCTGTGTTCCATGCTCGCACTAAGCACATTGAGGTGCATTATCATTATGTTAGGGAGAGGTTCTCTGTTGGGGAGATCAGCTTGGCATATGTGCCCACGCAGGAGAACATTGCAGACCTTTTCACGAAGGCTCTGCCTAGGGCGAAGTTTGAAGCTTTCCGCAAAGCTTTGGGCTTACTTCCTTTTGTGGAGTGATTTCCACATAGCTTGCCAGCTCCTAGTTCACCGCATGACTCCCAGGGGGGATTTGTTAATATATTTAGGTAGTGATGTGTGTGAACACACTAGGATCATCGGGGCACTTTTTTCCCTCTTTAGGAGGTTTTTTTCCCTCGGCTTGTATATACACCTATTGCCCTAATGGGCTATTTATCTTTGTACATTCTCTAGTAATACATTCAGTATTGTGTGTTTTGATCCATGCTTCTTCTTCTTCCTTGTGTTGTTTGCGTGCTTCTGCAGACGTCTAACTCCAACATGATTATATCATAAAGAACTATCCAAAATTGGCTGCAAAAGATGCAAAGAAGAAAGAGGCTGGAATGGTTGTTGCAGAAGCCTCTACACCAAAAACGGAGTCTGCTAATCTTGTGCAGGAAGAAGAATGGGTGTTTACTACTGTGTGCAGTTTTGACCCATCTTCTCATGAGCAGTGCATGTCTGCAGTAGACTCAGATGTTTGGTACTTTGACAATGGGGCGACCAAACATATTACCTTGCAGCACAATTTCTTCTCTTCACTCGAGCCTGCCCCTACAGGGAATATTGTTACATGCACCAACAACTCCTCTTATCCTGTTATGGGAGTTGGTAAGATCATTTTGACTACTACTATTGGTAGTTCTTTCACTTTGTCAGATGCTTTATTTGTGTCAGGGATCAAGAAGAACCTGTTATCAGTTTCTGCATTAGCCAAGATTGGCTTGGTTGTGAAATTTGTTGATGACAGGTGTACAGTTATTGCTTCTGGCATTTTATGTTGTGGGCTGTATAAGCTCATAGGCTATGAAAGGTATGTAAATGATTTGGCATGTGCAGTAAATGATTCTCAGGCTATGTCAGATGCAAAGCTTTGGCATGCACACTTTGGTCATCTGAATTTTGCTAGTTTGCTATGCCTGCAGAAATCTGAAATGGTATCGTCTTTGCCCAAACTTGAGGCACCTGGAAAACATGTTTGTGAAGGCTGTATTTTGGGCAAAATGCAGCGTTCATCCTTTCCAAAAGATGGTTCAGTCCAGGCTACTTAGAAATTGCAGCTTGTACATAGTGATGTCTGTGGTCCCATGCACACACCTTCTTTTGGGAAGTATCTTTACTTCGTGACTTTCATCGATGATTTTTCCACGCATGCATGGGTATATCCATTGAAGGCAAAGTCTGAAGTGTTCATGTGCTTCAAACAGTTTTTGGTTTTGGCTGAAAATCTGTCAACATGTAAAATGGGCACCCTTCGTTTAGATCGAGGGGGAGAATATATGTCTTCTGATTTCAATGCATTTCTGGCTGAACGTGGGATAAAACACCAGTGTACAGTGCCATATACACCTCAACAGAATGGAGTTGCTGAAAGAAAGAACAGGTCACTCATGGAGAGGGTGAGGTATATGGTCAAGAGTCAGGCTTTACCACATAGTTTCTGGCTTGAGGCTGACATGTGTGCAGCATATGTACTGAACAGGCGTCCCACTAAAGCGCTGCAGTCTATCACTCCATATGAGGCTTGGCATGACCGCAAGCCATCTGTTGCTCATCTACG
Organism: Ceratopteris richardii; assembly: GCA_020310875.1. Lineage (NCBI taxonomy): Eukaryota > Viridiplantae > Streptophyta > Polypodiopsida > Polypodiales > Pteridaceae > Ceratopteris > Ceratopteris richardii. The sequence continues at coordinate 89,266,404 of CM035417.1, read as the reverse complement.
TGTTTTTGGTTGTTTGGCATATGCATTAGTGCCTGAACAACATTGCAAAAAATTGGATGATAAAGCAGTAAAATGTATTTTTGTTGGGTATAGTTCTGAAAGTAAAGGCTATCGTCTGTATCATCCATAGACTAAAAGCATTCTGGTTAGCCGTGATGTTGTTTTTGTGGAAAATGCTATTCAACCATTGCTTTCATGTACTAAGGAGACATCTGTTAGCTCCAAAGACATGTATGATACTTTGCTGCCTCTTTTTACAGGTGGACAGTCTAGTGCTAGGCCCAATGAGGCAACTTCTCAGCCTTTGCAAGTTTCGTGTGATGATGCAGATAATTCCATTTCTGATGCAGATGTACATGATGCATTTATTGATGAGAGAGTTGATATTGAGCAGGCAAGAACTATGCCAAAATGGCTGGTGCAGACCTTGCGTGACAGCAAATTAGATGCACCTCTGTCATATCGTACTCGATCAGGCTCTCATAGTGCCTCTTTTGCATCAGATTGCTATGCTATGACTGCATCTAGTCTCTGTGATGAGAATGAGCCTGTTTCATTTGATAAAGCACAAAATTCAGAAAATTAGATGGCTGCTATGGAATCTGAATATGATGCAATAATGAAGAATGGTACTTGTTCTTTATGTGAGTTGCCTCCTGGCAAGAAGGCCATTGGCACAAAGTGGGTATACAAGCTGAAGCGTAAACCTGATGGTACAATTGAGAGGTATAAGGCTAGGCTTGTTGCAAAGGGTTATTCGCAGGAAAGAGGCATTGATTTTGATGAGACCTTTGCACCTACATGCCGTATGAATACTGTTCGGAGCATTTGTGCACTTGCAGCCATCATGGTTGGAATGTACATCAGTTGGACATTGAAATTGCATTTTTGAATGGAGACTTGCATGAAGAAGTGTATGTTTTTCAGCCCGGTGGCTTTGTGCAGAAAGGGCATGAAAACCAGGTGTGCAGGTTAAAGAAGGCATTATATGGTTTAAAGCAAGCACCACGTGCTTGGTATGAGCAGATACATGCCTATCTGATTGCACATGGTTTTGAGAATAGTCCAAGTGAAAGCACCTTATATGTTAAGCATGCTAATGATGTGCTTCTGATCATTGTTGTCTATGTTGACGACATGTTGCTCACTGGTCCTATTGAGAAGCATATTGCTGATTTTAAGGCTGATTTGCATGTGCATCACTATTTGGGCATTCAATTTATGCAAGTTGATGGTGGAATGGCTTTGTGTCAAATGAAATATATTGACACATTATTGCAGCGTTTTGGCCTTGAAGACTATAAGCCTATTGCCACTCCTATGGAGACAGGTTTACGATTGAGTCTTCATGATGCTGGAGATGCATTTCATGTTGTTCTCAATCAGCAGGCTGTTGGATGCTTGATTTACTTATGCATTACTCGGCCAGATATTCAGTTTGCTATCTCACAGATGAGGAGGTTTATGCATTGTCTAGGAGTCAAGCATTGGCAGGCGGTTAAGCGCATCTTTCGCTACTTAAGTGGTACTCAGCTACTTGGGTTGTTTTATCCCAAGGGGGGGTCACTACCGCCAGATTTGCATGCTTTTTTTGACTTGACTGGGCTGGTTGCTATGACACTTGTGTGTCCACTAGTGGCTTTTGCTTCATGCTTGGTACCTCATGTATATCTAAGTTGAGCAAGAAGCAGCCTACTGTGGCCACTTCTAGTTGTGTAGCTGAGTATAGGGCAGCTTTCACAGCTACTGTTGAGTGTGTGTGGCTCAGATGCCTTATGGTTGATTTGGGTGTTGGTCAGTGTTCTGCCACCACCATCTTCACTGACAGTCAGAGCGCATTGGCAATTGCAAGGAACCCTGTGTTCCATGCTCGCACTAAGCACATTGAGGTGCATTATCATTATGTCAGTGAGAGGTTCTCTGCTGGGGAGATCAGCTTGGCATATGTGCCCACGCAGGAGAACATTGCAGACTTTTTCATGAAGGCTCTGCCCAGGGAGAAGTTTGAAGCTTTCTGCAAAGCTTTGGACTTATTTCCTTTTGTGGAGTGATTTCCACATAGCTTGGCACTTCCTTATACATGAGTGCCAGCTACTTGTTCACCGCATCACTCCCAGGGGGGATTTGTTGATATATTTAGGTAGTGATGTGTGTGAACACTTTAGGACCGTCGGGGCACTTTTTTCCCTCTTTAGGAGGTTTTTTTCCCCCGGCTTGTATATATGCCTATTGCCTTAATGGGCTACTTATCTTTGTACATTCTCTAGTAATACATTCAGTATTGTGTGTTATGCTCCAAGCTTCTTCTTTGTCCTTGTGCTGTTCGCGTGCTTTCGCAGACGTCTAACTCCAACACAATTATGCCATATGATGAAAGCAAACATTCGGGGAGTAACTTTAGGAAAAGCTTTTGGGCAAGAGTGGGTGAAGCTTCATCAATAACTAAGGGTAAACCTTGGGGGAGTTGTGAATTGAGTGGTTGAATAAATTCTAAATCTTCTGTCTGGGATGTTGTCCTACTACTCCAGAATCATGGGGATGTTGTTGCAATACACTATTCAATCGGCATTCTCCATCCTTTTGTGATAGTAATTGGCTTCAAGATCGTCTCTCTGGAAATTTTCATGATATCTACTACAAATTTTGATGTGGATTCGGTCTGCACATAATGTGTGGTTTATGTATTTTTGTTTGCAAGTGAATCCTTGACAGTGTCTAAAACACCATCGAAGATCGAACTTTCATCAAACTTTGAGTTACTACTGAGCAATGGAATTTCACCGGACATCACTCAAGATTTCTCCGGTGTTTCATGCAGACCAAAAACGAGGAAGTACTATGGCATCACACTACCACTTGATGTGCTCTTGCCCTCAGAGGTTGTGCCTTCATTATCCTTAAATTGTGGGGTCCCCAACACACTATTTACTCGAATGGGGTGCTTGTGAATTTTGTACTTTGGATATATCTCACTAGAACACATTACTAGCATGTAGTTGATAGGAACTACTCACCAATAGGATCGCCAATGTTAATCTCTTTCACATCCATTCCAATTAAGGAACAAGACAGATTGACAGGGTTTTTGGGTGGCAGAATTCAGTGATAACTGAATCCCTATGTTTCTCCAACTTTAACTTCACCGAATGAGTTATTAACTTATCAAACACGGTACAAACTTATCAGTGCTAATTTCATAGGTTCAAAGATATCAAACAAACTACTTCGATCACCTTATTACTTAATCACTGGCATTTAGCAACAGAGACAATTAACTTATTACATAGTACAATATAGAATTACTATCAAAACAACTCCGATTGACAAAGTGATTTTCTTTGCATAGCAGTCCAGACAATCTCACATGTTTGGTACCTGTCTTCTTACTTGTCTTTTTTACTATGCAGCACTAGCAGATTTTTGCGTACTAGTAGATGGGTTGTATTTACCTTTTCTCTTCTTAGTAATTAAGAAAGCTTGATCTGCAACACACATAATTAACATATTCTATCTAGATTGATCTTCCTGCATCAAAACAGAGACTAAATCATGAAAGGGCAAGGCATCTAGATTGCCTTTCATCATCAACTCAAGAGTAGAAACAAAACTCTAATATGAATGTGGAAGAATGTTAAGAACAATTTGCACAAGATAATTATCTAGCAAAATTTCATAAGTAGAAATCAACTGCTCTTTCAAAGCTTTGATCTTTTTCAAAAAATTATCCATTGAATATCCTTCATTCATATCCTCACTCTCTAACCATTTTTGGAAGTAAGCAACACAAGCCTCATTTCTTTCCTAGTATAATGTTGTAAGAGTATCTTCTTTTGTTATCTTGTAGGGGCAATATGAGGGATAATGGCACACTTGATAGACAAAGCTATCAATGCATGTGCTTGTGCATCTCTTCCATCCCAATGAACTTTCTCTACAATAGGTGCAACGTGAACCGTAGCACAACAAGGGAATTGAAGATCATCATCTACATCATCTTCAACCACTGCATTTGTAGTTGTAGTAGGAAACTTTCTAACACCTTGCACAATATTCCCTTTAGCTACTAATACATGATCCATCATGTATGCCCACAAAGGTAATTAGTACCATCCAACTTATCCTCAACATCCAAAATATGGAAAACGTCGTTGTTTTCAACCATGGCTGGTGACTAAATACACTGATGTAGATATATCTCAAAAAGTTGAAGAAAAACTACTTGTTGAGCTTTGCTAAATTTGTAGCAGACTGCGATGTATTCGTAGTGGCGAACTAAAACCTTTATATATATTTGGCAAAAAAGGATCAGATTGCTTGCACAATCGTTGTGATAGTGTATTTGGAGATCAAAACGAGCTCAAATCAAAATTTCCATGCCACAAAGCAAACTACTTTTGAACTCCTAATCCCACCAAGTATGATCACTAATTTTCATGCAATTTTAAGACTATGAATGGAGGGGTGTTGACGATGACCTAAATGAAGTGGCGACCTACTCTAATACCAATTGTTGGAGTTCAAGGTCTACAAAAGCACATGAAAACACAAGGAGGAAGAAGAAGAAGCTTGGATACTGACACAATACTAAATGTACGAAGTGAATGTACAAATATAAGCGACCCATTAGGGTTATAGACATATATACAAGTCAAAGGAAAAAAAAACTTCCTAAAGAGGGAAAAAAGTGCACTTATAGTCATAAGTGTGTTCACACACGTCACTACCAAAATATCTCAATATTTTTATTGAACTTTATTGTTGGTGATAAGGGCCATGCATATCATAACATATTGAAACTAGTCTCCTCATCTAACCTTAAGGCCGTCCCTACCAAGTTTCTACTCTTCACATGCTTTTGAATTTTGTTCATTCCTAATAGATGTTAGACATTCAACCCCTAATTATGTTGGATTTGAGGAATCCAATGGGTGCTATGCCTTTCATTTTACTTTAATTCACAATTTTAAATGTGAATATATTATTGATTTTATTTATGAGTTTGTAAAAATTATATGTGAAAAAGATTATTTGTTTTGCCACACCAATATTGACGTAAAAAAATGACATGGAAACTAGTCTTTTACAATTCCTCTTTTGAACACATGAATAACAAAACTAATTATTTATTCATTGTTCCACACAAAACAATACAGTTTTGAATGTTTCTTCCACCTGCTTGTGTGAACTACTCTTCATCATGTGTAATCAAACAAGCTCGCCAAGGTTTTCCTCGTAGTTTAATAATTCTTGCTCACTCGTAGTTTAATAATAATAAGGTCTAGTAGATCGTAGATGGATAGTTACGAAGCTTGTTTCTAAGCCATTGGATTTGGGATTGAACCTATATCAGGATCAACTTAAATCAAGGGCTAAATACAAAAATAGCTTTCTTAACTTGGGGAAGGGAAATTTTGATGTGGGCCATTAGATTTAGATTATCTTAAGTGTGGATTAAGAAAGATCAACGGCTACAAAGAAATGGTTGTTGATCCTACCATTCTACCATTGGATTTGGATTAAAAAATCAGTGCTAAAGAGTAGTTTTGGCATGGATCACACTACCAAAACCCTAGAACATGGGTAAGCCAACCTAGGCTTGGAGGACCTTATAAGGATGATCCCCTTCCCATGTAGGATCATAGTTTGTAATGTTTGGAACCATTAGAGTATCCATCTTAGTACCCATTGTGTTGACCTGTAGCCCTTCACCTAGCATCTATCTAGATCACCATCTAACCTCCATTTAAGGAGTGTATGGGTGGATAGAACCATCTATAGCTTGTGTAGTGTTTGGGTTCCATTGTATTAGAGTTATGAGTTTGAGTTTATCTTCTACTCATCTCATGACCACTTTCCATTACAACCATATGTCCTTTGTTTTTCCCATGACTAGCAATATATCTCTTTCATTCTAACTTTGATCCTATTTATGTGTTGTGGCAACTTGTACATGGTATTAGAGTTGCACCACTAGTCCACCACTTATTTGTTGTTCATTTGTTTTTTTTTTGCACAAAAACCATTCCATCCTCTTTTTTCTTTTCCCCCTTTGCAACTAGTTTAGGAAAACTCTTACTCACATGATCATTTGCCTTACAATACTTGCAAATTGTAAATTGTTTTTGATTTTTTGTTTTCTTCACATCTTCGTCTTCCTTCTTTGACTATGCATCACTCGAAGATTTTTGCTTACTAGTGGATGAGCTGTAATTACCTTTGTCCTTCTGATTAACTAAGAAAGATTGATATGCAACACACATAATTAACATGTTCTTGTACCTAGATTGATCTTCCTGCAACAAAACAAAGACTAACTCCTTAAAGATTAAGGCATCTAGATTGCCTTTCATCATCAAGTCAAGAGTAGAAACAAAACTCTAATATGAATATGGAACAATGTTAAGAAACAATTTGCACAAGAGAATTATCTAGGAAAAGTCATAAGTAGAAATCAACTGTTCTTTCAAAGCTTTGATCTTTGTCAAAAAGTTATCTATTGAATACCCTTCATTCATATGATCACTCTCTAACCATTTTTGGAGGTAAGCAACACAAGCCTCATTTCTTGCCTAGTATAATGTTATAAGAGTATCCCAAACATCTTTTGTTGTCTTGTAGGATCAATATGAGGGATAAACATTTGAAAGACAAAGCTATCAATGCATGTGCTTGTGCATCTCTTCCATTCCAACAAACTTTCTCTACAACACGTGAAACGAGAACCGTAGCACAACAAGGAAACCGAAGATCATCATCTTCAACACCATTTGCATCACCTTCAACCACTGCATTTGTAGGTGTATTAGGAAATTTTTTAACACCTTGCACAATATTCCCTTTACCTACTAATACATGATGCATCATCTATACCCAAAAATGGGTAATTAGTACCATCCAACTTATCCTCAACATCCAACATACAGAATACATTGTTGCTTTCAACCATGGCTAGTGACTAAATATCTTGATGTGGATATATCTCAAAAAGTTGAAGAGAAACACCTTGTTGAGATTCACTCAATTTGTAGCCGAATTTGATGCATTTGTACTAGCGAACCGAAACTTGTATATATATTCGACAAAAAGGGATGAAATTGTTTGCATAGTCATTGTGATAGAGTTTTTGGGAGGTTAAAACGAGCTCAAATCAAAATTTTGATGCTACAAAGCAAACTAGTTTTGAACTCCTAACCTCTCTGAGTATGCTCACCAATTTTCATGTGATTCTAAGAATATGACCAGAGGGGGTTTGATGATGCCCTAAATGAAGTGTTGACCTACTATAATACCAATTGTTGGAGTTGAAGGTCTGTGGAGGCACATCAACAACACAAGGAGGAAGAAGATGAAGCTTGGAAACCGACACAATACTTAATGTATTACTAAGTGAATGTACAAAAATAAGCTATCCATTAGGGTTATAAACATATATACAAGTCAAAGGAAAAAAAACCTCCTAAAGAGGGAAAAAAGTGCACTGACATTCCTAAGTGTGGTCATACACATCACTACCAAAATATCTCATAATTTTTGTTGAACTTTATTATTGGTGATAAGGGCCATGCGTATTGTGACCTATTGAAACTAGTCTTCCCATCTAATCTTAAAGCCGTCCCTACCAACTTTCTAGACCTTGCACAATATTCCCTTTAGCTACTAATACATCCATTAGGGTTATAGACATATATACAAGTCAAGGAAAAAAAAGCCTCGTAAAGAGGGAAAAAAGTGCATTGACATTCCTAAGTGTGGTCATACATGTCACTACCAAAATATCTCAATATTTTTGTTGAACTTTATTGTTGGTGATAAGGGCCATGCATATTGTGAGATATTGAAACTAGTCTTCTCATCTAATCTTAAGACCCTCCCTACCAAGTTTCTACACCTTGCACAATATTCCCTTTAGCTACTAATACATGACGCATCATGTATGCCCACAATGGGTAATTAGTATCATCCAAATTATCCTCAACATCCAACATACAGAATACATTATTGCTTTCAACCATGGCTAGTGACTAAATACCTTGATGTAGATATATCTCAAAAAGTTGAAGAGAAACACCTTGTTGAGCTTCACTCAATTTGTAGCCAACTTTGATGCATTTATACTAGCAAACCGAAACTTGTATATATATTCGACAAAAAAGGATGAACTTTTTTGCACAGTCATTGTGATAGAGTTTTTGGGAGGTTAAAATGAGCTCAAATCAAAATTTTGATGCTACAAAGCAAATTAGTTTTGAACTCCTAACCTCTCCGAGTATGCTCACCAATTTTCATGCAATTCTAAGACTGTGATTGGAGGGGTGTTGACGATGCCCCAAATGAAGTGGTGACCTACTATAATACCAATTGTTGGAGTTCAAGGTCTGTGGAGGCACATAAACAACACAAGGAGGAGGAAGATGAAGTTTACAAACCGACACAATAATGAATGTATTACAAAATGAATGTACAAAGATAAGCGACCCATTAGGGTTATAGACATATATACAAGTCAAAGGAAAAAGAACCTCCTAAAGAGGGAAAAAAGTGCACCAATAGTCCTACGTGTGGTCATACATGTCACTACCAAAATAACTCAACATTTTTGTTGAACTTTATCATCGCTGATAAGGGCCATGCGTATCGTAACAAATTGAAACTAATCTCCTCATCTAATCTTAAGGCCGTCCCTACCAAGTTTCTGGTTTTAACATGCTTTTGAATTTTGTTCATTCTAGGTGTTAAACATTCAACCCCTACTTATGTTGGATGTGAGGAATCCCATCGGTGCTAGGATTTTCATTGTACTTTAGTTCACAATTTTAAATGTGAATATTTTATTGATTTAATTTATGAATTTATAAAAATCATATGTGGAAAAATATTATTTGTATTTCCACACCAAATGTTCACGTAAAAAATGACACGGAAACGACTCTTTTACAATTCTGTCTCCTTGTCTGAACACATGAATAACAAAACTAATTATTTATTCATTGTTCCACACAAAACAATACAGTTTTTAACCTTTCTTCCGCCTGCTTGTGTGAAGTACTCTTCATCATGTGTAATCAAACAAGCTCGCCAAGGTTTTCCTCATAGTTTAATTCTTGCGCACTCGTGCTCGGGGATGTCTCTATCAAGAGAGATTTACTGTCTCCATAACTTCATCGTAATTTAAATGTACGCTACAGCAATGGGCAGTTTCCCCTGCGTGTCCTACCCGATGCAGCAATGCGGACAACTGGTTGAAAATCTGGCTTTAGCGCCGAGGGTCTTCATCTGCGTCGGAGATCCGGGATTAAGCAAACATGAAGAAGTTACTGCTTCTGTTGAAGCGCAGTGCCTTCGAACTTTATGTGAAACGTTATCAGGATCCTTCGATTTCAGCTCTGCACAAGGCAAGTATCTATCTGTCCGGGGCTCTGGAGACTTAGGTTTAGGTTATTGGTCAAGAATCTCCCAGGCATTATTTTGGTCGTCCATAGTGAATGCATTTACTGCTTGACAATGGCTGCAATAACAGTGATTTAGGCTTTCATCTCACAATTTTTTAAACATAATCCAGCTCTTGATCCTTCAGAACATCTTTTGCTACGCAGGAGGTGTAATGAGTAGACCAAGCCTGTATTTTGATTGGGAATCCGGTTATAGGGTAGGTAGTTGTTATGCAGGAACGAGAATGGTCACTGAAACCTGATGTAAGTTTGTTTTCTGTTTGAGATCTATCATCGGAAGCGGTGGGAGCAAGTCATTTCAATTAGCTTGTCCTCTTACAGCTCATTTACTGAAGATAAAGATAAAAACAATTTCAGTTTGCTGTGAACAAGATACATGTGCGCTCTTGAGAGTTTTATTTCGGACAGGTCACATCGAAGATCAAATTTCCTCCCTATTTTTGCGAATCATTGTTGAGTTCTCTTATTGCATGTTACTATCTCGATTATTTCTTGTTGTATTCATGCTGCTTGTTG